>JANZLH020394548.1:0-11077 GCA_026770325.2 Erythroxylum fimbriatum
CAAATCATGACTTGAAGTTAGGAAATTGAGTGCAGTTGATATGGTGGATGAATGTATATGATTATGTTTCATTTGGATGGGTATGAACAAATAGGGCAAGCGAATTGGGTATGAATGAGTTGGAGCTAAACTTGAGGTGTGTATGTGTGTATTCTTCAACTTGAAAAATGATGAATTGTGAGTGCGAAGGGCTTGACACATAGGAATAAGGTATGTTATGGAAAAGGGAGAAAGTTGGGAATGATAAGGTGAAGTTGAAAATTATGAATGAAATGAGTTTATAATTGAGGTTTTAATGTAGTCTAATTGATGTTTGTGATGTTATGAAGTGATTTTGTGTTAGAAGAGATGAATTTGGGAAGATTATGGGTATATTTGATGATAGAATGAAGGTAGGAACCTTGGAAGAGGCTTTAGAGGAGGTTTGTGTGATGTGTGTCCGTTAAACGGACATGGGAGTCCATTTAACGGACCTTTTCGGGTAAAATGGGGCTGTTTGGTCGATTCATGTCCGTTAAACGGACATGCAGGTCTGTTTAACGGACCTTCTCGGGACAACTTTGGAAATCGTAATTTTTGAGCATTTTAGAGGCCGAATCTCGACTTGGTGTCTTCAGGAAAGTTTTAGATCTAGATGTCCTCTTTCAAATGGTCTAAAAACGAAAGGAATCCGAAATATGTGGAAAAAGTTATGGCATTCGCGCCAAACTAGGTTCAACTTGATTGAGGTCTTAAACTTGGTTGCTTCGTTTGATCATAACTCCTTCTCTAGACCTCCAAATGACTTGGTTCTTGAACCAAAAGATTTCTAAGACACTGTGCTACCTCTCCATAAAATTTTGCAGCACTCTGAATCGAATTGAAATAGATTGACCAAATGGAATTGTGTAAGTCTGTTGGAATAGTGTCAATGGGATTAGTTTTACCGGGCATCCTTCAATGTTTTGATTGTATCTGAACCCATAGGATTCCAAATGAAGTGACTTTTGAATTGGAGTAACCTAGAGATATAGATCTGCAAATTGTCTCAAGTGGTCGAATTATGATTCAGTCTCTAAGATATCGAAGTTCTAGATGGAAATTGTGCATAGTGAATCGTTTTTGGATAAGAGCAGTCTAAAAGTGATTGAGGCATATTTTCCAAAGTATTGAACCGAATTGAGTGATTTTGGTGTCAATGGAAACATAAGACATAGAGGAACACTTTTCGAGAAGAGAGTTTGACCAAATTACATTAGTTTCGCTTTCTAATTGGATGTGAATGGTAGACCCAAAAATGGGAGTTGGAAAATTTCTAAAGTGAGTCAATGAGAAAGAAATGGAGATTTTAATGGGTTTAGTGAGGCATAAACCGAAGTATAAGTTATACTTAAATGGGTTTTGAAATGGGATTGACTTTTGTAAAGAAATTATTGTTATAATACCCGAGATTGTCATGAACATGCATGATACATATTTCATTTCAGTCATGTGCATATTAAACACTTATGATTGTACAAATTGTGATGTATGTATATCTTGCATAAATGGGTTGTGCAGGCTAAATATCTGCACTCGAGCGTTCCCAGAAATTGGAAGCAAATGCTAATCTGGAGTGTACTATGAGTAGACCGAGATGGTCTTACTTTATTATTTGTTATTTGAATTTTGAATGATTTTGTAAATGTGATTGGTTATGTTGGGTTCCGGACAGGAGGTCCGATGATTGTGATGGTTGATTTGGATATTGAAGTGCTACTTGAATGTGAATTGAATGACCTAAGTGTATTAAAGTGATTGCTGAATGTTTTCTGAATTTGTAATTGCATGCTAGTGAAAGTGTAAATTCTCAAAGATATGTTAAATGCCGGACTACGGTCCGATGATAATTGAATATGAGTGAATAAGAGCATGCAAATACGAGTGATGCATTTCATTCCATGAATGCATGAAAGATAATGGGAGTTGTGACTAGAGTAGCCACCGATCAGAGCTTAAAGCTCAACGAGTGAAAAAGAGCTTCGAGCTCAAAGGGAAGTAGTGCATACCCAGAGGGCTCTCCTACCCCTAAGATGCGTTTAACGCTATGCACAATATGAAGGATTCAATGTATTGAATGTGAAATATATGAATACGTGAAATAATGTGATATGTGAAATAGTGAGATATACGAATTATGTGTGGTGTGATTGGGTGAGCCATCGATGATGGTCACTCACTGAGTTCGCAAAACTCACCTAAAATTTGCCAATATTTTTCAGGACTCTGAAGAATACCTCGTCAAGTAAACGGGAGTATATCTACTGCATGTGAGTAAAGGAAGAGGTCAGGATAAGTTGCATCTGCATTCTATATTTGATTATTTTGTATAAATTTTGTATTCCGCAATTTTTGTAAAATAGTGTTTTGTATTTATAATGGGCTATTGGAAATTATAATGATTATAATGTGTTGATTGCAAATATTTATGAATGATAAAGGGCCCAATCTGAATATCGAATTCTGCAAAATATGTTAGTGGTTTAAAAAAAATTTTACATCGACTTTTAAATGATTGAGTGCTCTAGCATGCCACCCTCGTAGGGTACGGACTCGGATATCACCATCGATGTCGGGTTCGGGTCTTGTGGGAGTGGGGTGCTACATTATATTAATAAAGAAGTTAAAAGACACTTTCCTTGATAGTTCGAGAAATATGTAAGTAATCACATAATTGCAATAATTGAAATGATTGAATTATCATATCAAAGTGTTTAAATGACATTATACTATTCAATATGAAAAAAATTTGGTGTAGGACTCATAAAATCCAATAGAGAACAAGTTCAAATGTGATCTTATGAAAGGACCTTTGCGAACTGTTAAGTCGTATCTGGTGTATTTTATTAATGGATACAAATTTCATACAGAATATTATGGTCATAGCATGGCAACAATAGATAGTAGGGTTTGCATACAGGAATAATTGATGGATTACTATGGTAAAATTATTGAGATACTTGAAACTGAGTACCCTGCATTACTAATAAAACAGAGTGTGATATTTAAGTGTAACTAGTTTGATCGAACTCCTAATGTTAGAACAAAAGTGCACAGTCGATACAATCTAGTTGAAATCAACCAGCGAAGAAGATTTAGACAATTTGAACCTTTTATGTTGGCGATGCAAGCGATCCAGGTGTGTTATGTCTCTTTCCCCCGCTTACGATGAGATAAGTCAGATTGGTTAGACATTTGTAAAGTAAAACCTCGAGGTGTTTTTCAATGACATAGAAAAGGAGAAGATAAGAGAACTGAAAGTGAAGTGCTTCAGCAAGATGTTCATAAAATAAATGCATGTGTAACATATGACGATAATGAACCTTTGAACGATCCAAATAATGAATATATTGAAATTTCATTTGGAGAGGAAGAGGAGGGAGAGAAATCTGAAGAGGAGCCTGAGTTTAATTCTAATTCTTCAAAAAAAGAAGATGATGATGATGATGATTTTGATTTTGATTTACAATTAAGTGATGATAATGATTAATTTATGTTTGTAATAAAATATTATATGAATAAATTTATTATTGCATCAATAATATAATGTTCTTTGTGTTGAATTTATATTTTTCTAGTACAGGAATATTGAATAAAATGTGAATTTCAAGTTAAAAATATGCCATAAAAGAGAAAATAGGATTTGTTGCGACCAAGGTTCAGGTTTCCATGTTTTCCAGATGCAGCATCACATTTTGCATATGCTACAGAATCAGGTGTTATACGTCCAGCTACTTCACATCCAGATGAGGCATCACCTTCTCGACTTACAGTCCCTATACAATCACCTTTTGTACCTGCTACTACACCATCCAGCACCCCTGCTACACCATCCACCACCCCTGCTATTGCGGATGACAGAGGCGGCTGCCAGCCTAGAGCTAAGGGAGTTGTTAGAAGAACTTACATCACAATTGTCAACAATCTGTGAGCGAAGTTCTAAAAATTTTATAATTCATGCATGATACCATAGGTTTGTACTTAAGTTATATTTTTTAATTTGAAAATGATCTAAAAATGCTTATATATTAGGTTGGTTTCGTCTGGAACATGCTCTAGAAATATCTCATCCAAGTTTAAGGAGAGGATAGATCTTGAGGGTTTTACATAGAAGAATGTCTCTTAGGCGACAAAGGATTTTTATTATCAGGAGTTTGAGGTACCAAAAATATATTATTTAATCTTTTTTATTTTATCTAATTTTATACATTAATTAGATAAATATTGTCATTTATAAGTACTTATAGCATGTTTTTCTTTTTTTCAAAAAGAATTTTTTTAGGATTCTCAATTTGATGATATAATTTATAATGTATGGAAGAAGCGAGCTCGTACACGTTATAGAGACTTTCTTAGTTCGATACACAAGAATGGTCTATGACCACCATATATATCTGAAGAAATTGGAGTCATTAGCAGAAGTATTGGGCATCACCCGAGGCAATGTCCATTTCAGAATACAATTTTGCCAACAAACGTGGAGTACCGGAAGGAGAGAGTCTACCTGTACACACTAAAGGATCTTTGACCCACCAAGACCATGCACTTCAACTTGTAAGTATCAAAACTATACACTTATATTCTAATTTTTGTACTTTGCAGTATGAAATTTGATTTCAATGTAATTTGCTGTATGAAATTTAGAGTGAAAATATGTGTATTATAAAGAATACTAATGTTATCAATGTCTGGTGTCATTAATGGTTGTGTTGTTAAGTCAAATTTTTTTGTCTAACAAGGGGTAATATTATAAAAATAGAGGAAAATTTGACAAAATTTTTCTAAATTTTAGTTCAAGTATAACAATTTATTCTGATGCGGGAAAAGTCTCTAAGCAGGAAGCCTACATCATACCATCTTTTTTTTCACACTCATACTAAGAAGAGTGATGGTGTGATCTTCGTCAACACCCAATACAGACAACTTCATGTATGTAAAATCTATACTTTAATAGTAATTCTTAAAAATTATCACTTATTAACGCAAGCAATTATAATAATACATGAAAGCATTGAACGAAAGTCTCAAAACTCTGAAACTGGTGATGAGAGTAAAACATATCTTGATGCAATGGGTGGTAGCGATTGTCATGGAAGGATATTCGGCTTAAGTTCATTTACAAATAGATGTTATTCGCAATCCTCCATATCCTCTACAGCTGGATCTAGAAGGTGGTCCGTATCAAATGAGAGAGTCATTCAGCTTGAGAACACAATAGAGAGGCTAATGGAGTGTATAACCCATCTTTATAATGAGTTGGATGAGTTGAAAAGGAGGGATAGGACCTTATCGCAGCAGTCAAAGCATCCACCTTCACCACCTGCATAGCTTCTAAATAAGTGAATGTATCAGATAGTCTACTACTCTTAAGTTTTTATATGAATTCTTAATTTACAGTTATTTTCAAGATACTTATTTGTGTACACTATATTATTTTTATTATATAACTAATTAGAATAATGTTTACTTTATATTTATCAATCAATGTTATATCATTTACTGAAATTAAATGTACAAAAAAATCAAAACATTATCAACAAAAAACTCGGGTAGGAAGTGAGAAATGGCAGTTGAAATTTAATATAGCTATATTTCCCGATGGAATTACAATATTTCGCCAATAAAAATTTTGCAAATAATGCTTTCCATCAGGAAATTTAACAACGGACATACAATTTACTGTCGGTAAATTCACTGATGGAATATTAGGAATCCGTCACAAATTTAATTATGAACTTTTTTATTTCCGTTGGTAAAATTTACATTCCATCGCTAAAATTTATAGACAGATTCCTTATTTTTGTCGCTAAAATTTACCTACGACTATTTCTCCAACAACTCTTTTCATTGGTGATTTTCGTCACCAAATTTATTTCCCTACGAAAAAACTTTATTCTCCGTCGCTAATTTTTGTTGTTAAACCTATTTTCTTGTAGTGTTCATCTCCACCACCATTAACTTATAACTATATTTTTCTTGTAGTGTTCATCATTACTTTTAACTTGAGTGATCTTCTTATTATATAAAACTCCTGATGTACCCCTCTATTTAAACCACCCTGATTTCATACAGTGAATTATGTCTTCATTTATCTTGCCATTGCTTTGGATGATAGATCCAAAGTACTTAAACAATCTTTCTATAGTATAACTTCTAAACCAATCTTTATTTCCACATCGGATACCACCTAATAGCCCCAAGGTTACACAGTCTTAGTCCTTCTCAATTTAAAGCCCTTCGACTCTAACATATCCCTCTAAAGTTCTAACTTGACATTGACACCCTCTTTTCTTTCATCAACTAAAACAATGTCATAAAAAAAACAACATACACCAAGACACATGCAAATAGGAAGGGGCTAATTAAGGATCCTTGTTGTAGCTCGATATCGATAGAGAAAAAGCTATGTATCTCCTCATGTCATCCTTACTTCTAGTTTTAACAACTCTATACATATCCTTAATAACATTTATATAGGTCATAAGAACTCCTTTAATTTCTTGACACCTCCATATGATTTCTGTAGGTACCTTGTCATAAGCCTTCTCTAAGTCAATGAAAACCATATGTAGTTCTCGTTGTCTTTCCCTATAATATTTCATTAATCTTTTAAGGAGGTATATAGCTTCTATCGTGGACTTTCCTTGTTGGATCCCATTTCTGGAACCCAACTCCTGCTCTAATACCACAAATGTTGGGTATCGCTTGTTTCCGAAATCTAACTCTTGCAAAATCATGAAACATAAGCGTATCCCCATGAAATCTCCTTAACTAACATCGATTCATCTTCTTGCTCTGATACCATAACTATTGGATCCCGCTTGATTCCGGAACCCAACTTTCCGAATCATGATACTAAGCGTATTATGCTATAGGGTTATTTCCCTAAACCCTTATTAGGTATCATCCCACAAGGGTGGTGTGCCCACAATAGTCAAATATCCAAAAACAAACTTATTACTCTAAATCAACTATTTTAACAAAGAAGTCAATATGAACATACACAACCGAAACTACTTCAATCTATCATTTCATTTCTAAAGAAAAAGAGTTTGAAAATCTTTATTTACATATTAAAAGCCACACCATTGGCTTATTACAAAATACAAAATAGAAAATTTGAAGCAATTCCCTTAGGCTCTTGATCACTTGATTTCTTAGCTATCACCTGAGGATGGAACAGAAAGGGGGTGAGCTTGAAAGCTCGTAGGTAACAGTTTATAACGGAAAATAAGCAAAAACCTTTGAAAACGTTCACTTATCATAGAAAATTCTCTTTGAGTTCATAAAGCACTTGTTTATAAAAATTCTCATCACGTAATCAAAATCTCAAACTACAAAACATGAATGCATCAAACTTGTTCACATAACATAAACACATAAGCACATCAGAATGGTTCGGGTAGATGCAAATTATGTATGCATCACTCTTGTCAACTTGTCATGAGCACATAAGCATATCAAAATGGTTTGGGTGGATCCAAAAATAGAACGCACTACGTATTTCCATATAATGGTCTTGCATAGTTGTGAACTTATAAGTGTCCCTAAAGGAGCTCCATGCCACTAGCGGGTAGGCGGAAAAAGCCTTTAACTTGGTCAACATGTACGTGACCTAATTTAGGGGACCACCACAAACCCACTTAACACATATTTCATAACTTGTAAACTTGTTGCCTAAAAAGGCACTTTTTCGAAACTTGATTTCATAAACTTGATATCCTTTCAAAATCATTTCTATTTTTCATTTCATAAATCATTCACACAATTCATATACCAATACGTAGCACTTTCTCAAAGCATTCAAAGAGTAATAAATGCAACATTTATGATGCAAATGAAATCATAAAATTTATTTTATTCAAAGAAAATATTAATGGCTTATTTACTCTATTATAAACATGTACCCACCTTGATTTTATTGCTTATAGACTTGCTTAAAATACCTCTTCTCTTGTTCCTCTTGCCTCTTTTGATCCCTTTATACAATAACAAAAATCCCACTCAATAGGGTTTCAATTAAAAATCCCTCAAAGTATAATCACTAAAATTGGTTCTAGAATACTTAAACCCAAGCATTTTTTAAACTCCATGAACTAAAATCCTTTCAAAAATCCAAAAGATTCAAAATGATCTTGCCTTCATTCTTCACCAAATGAAGGGATCTTTGGCTCAAAAGGAAGCGCTTTTCTTCCTCTACCTTTTTTCCTTCTTGCACAGCTCCAAAATCTCTCTTGAAGACTAAGAAATATTAAACCTTAGCTTGTTTCCTCTTCTTTCCCTGCTTCTCTTTTTCTCTTCGTATTTCTCTCTTGTTCATGACACTTCTCTCTTTTTCTTTTCCATTTTCGTTCTTCTCTCTTCTTAAAATGCAAGACCACAATCTCTTCTTCCTTTTATGCCCTTAATGAGTCAAAAAAAAGTTCATTTCACCCTTCCTTATAAGCTTATGTTCTTTTAACCTTAAGTGTCTTGCCAAAAAAATCCTTGAATATTTTGACATAACAGTTTCTTCTAGAAAATGTTCCCCCATGTCTTAAGTTTCTAATGACACCAAAATCATTTAATTTGGTTCAAAAATCTGCAAGTATTGCCCCAAACATTTTCGGACTGTTCTTATATTGAAACAGTACACTATGCCCAGCTTCCGTCCAAAATTTGAAAGTCTTAAGGACTGAATTACAATTTACTTCCTTTAGCTAATTTGTAGCCCTATGTTTTTAGTTTATACAAATCAAAACTCGTCAAATTTGGAGCCCTATAGATCCAGATATCATCAAAATACCGAAGTATGTTAAGTAAAACATCCAATTCACACTCTTCCAATCGATAACCTTACCTTGATTCAATCAATCCTTTTTTGAATCAATCCCAAATGCTATCAAATTCTGTGTATGGACATAATAATGTGTTAAGAATCTATAGGTTCAAGAATCACTTCATTTGGAGGTTGGATAACAAAGTTATGGCCGAAATAATCAAATAAGGTTTGGCCCTCAATCCATTTTGAACCTGTCTTGGGACAATTCACATATCTTTCACTAAAGATTTCGGATAAAGGTAATTATTAGATGGTTTGAAAGAAAACTTCAAGATATACAACTTTAATGAAGATCTAGAAGATAAATTCTATCATCTGTAGGGTCAAAAATAGGAATAGACGATATGACATCATTTATAGATGATGTCATGTCATCAGACAATATAATATTGGAAAAATTGACATAACTTTCCCTAGAAATATCATATTCAGATGCTCTATGTATGATCTGAAAGAGAACTTCAAGATATACAACTTTTATGAAGAACTAGAAGACAAATTCTATCATTTGAAGGGTCAAAAATAGGAACAAACTATATGACATTATTTATAGATAATGTGACATCATCAGACGATACAAGATTGGTGCCATAACTTTCCCTAAAGACATCAGATTAGGGTGTTCTTTAGATGGTTTGAAAGAGAATTTCAAGATCTACAATTTTTATGAAGACCTAGAAGATAAATTATATCATCTGAAGGGTCAAAAATAGGAACAGACGATATTATGTCATTTATAGACAATGTGACATTATCAGACGATACAAGATTGGGAAAATTGTCATAACTTTCGCTACAGACATTCGATTAGGGTGTTCTTTGGATGGTTTGAAAGAGAACTTCAATATATATAACTTTTATGAAGACCTAGAAGACAAATTCTATCATTTGAAGAGTCAAAAAAAGGAACAGACGATATGATGTCATTTATAGACGATGTGACATCATCAGACGATACAAGATTGGGAAAATTGCTATAACTTTCCCTACAGACATCGGATTAGGGTGTTATTTGGATGGTTTGAAATATGACTTCAAGATCTATAGTTTTTATGAAGACCTAGAAGACAAATTCTATCATATGAAAGGCAAAAATAGGAACAAACGATATGACGTCATTTAGAGATGATGTGATATCATCAGATGATACAAGATTGGGAAAATTGCCATAACGTTCCCGATAGATATTATATTAGGGTGTTATTTAGATGGTTTGAAAGAGGACTTCAAGATCTACAACTTTCATAAAAACCTCTAAGACAAATTCTATCATCTGAAGGGTCAAAAATAGGAACAGAAGATATGACATCATTTATAGAGGATGTGACGTCATCAGACGATACAAGATTGGGAAAATTGCCATAACTTTTCCTACATACATTGGATTAGAGTTTTCTATGGATGGTTTGAAAGAAAATTCAAGATTTACAACTTTCATGAAGACCTAAAGACAAATTCTATCATCTGAAGGGTCAAAAATAGGAACAGTGACGTCATTTATAGACGATGTGACATCATTAGATGATACAAGATTGGGAAAATTGTCATAACTTTCCCTACAGACATCAGATTAGGGTTTTCTTTGGATGGTTAGAAATAGGACTTCAAGATCTAAAGCTTTCATGAAGGCCTTGAAGACAAATTCTATCATCTGAAGGGTCAAAAATGAACCAGATGATAGGGTCAAAAGAAACTAGACGAAAAGTCAGACGAATTGGGAAAATTGCCCTAACGTTCCATATAGATATCGTATTAAAGTGTTCTTTAGATGGTTTGAAAGAGGACTTCAAGATCTCATAAAGACCTAAAAGACGGATTCTATCGTTTAGAGGGACAAAATTTGGCCATACGAAAGGATCAGACAAATAGTGCACAAAGAAGCAGAAAGTAGAAGAAGTAAAAAGCAGAAGAAGCAAAAAGCAAAAAGCAGAAAAAGCAAAAAGCAGAAGAATCAAAAAACAGAAGAAGATATGACGTCATCACAGACGATACGACCATACTTTTGAACATCTTCCCTTATAAGGACCATAACATTCAACTCAGATGCCCAAAAATTTCATACTATATATCGTTGGAAAGATAAAAGAAAGTCCTACAACTTTTTAGAAAAAAACTTTGCCTAATTCTATCTAGATCAATCTAGAATTTCCTCTGAAGTCAGAATATGAACTTTACATTCCTCCACCAATGTACTGCACCTAGTTCTCAACTTCATGACAAATTTTGAGATTCTTAAAG
>JANZLH020394679.1:0-11063 GCA_026770325.2 Erythroxylum fimbriatum
AAAATAGCTGTTCCAGAGTTGATATGCCTTGAAATTGTTCTATGTGTTCTTCGTTGGATGGAAATAATGGGCAATGGTGGAACCTCGTTTAACTGTATTAGCTCGTTTGTGAGGTCGGAGCCACACCTGAATTTCATCTCGGATTTCAGGTGGTAATTCGTCAATCACAGATGGATCAATCTCATCAATATTGTAACTCCATCTCTCCCGTTGAGCATTTTGATCTGTAGTATAACTCTCATGGTTGGTCCTATCTTCTGCAAGATGGCGCTCATCTTCTAGCTCAATATGACATCCATCCAAACAGTTACCACTTACAGAACAAGAGCCAGCACCTAAACTACCAGATAAGAAGAACAGAAGGGTCCAGGATTAACAAGGATGAAGGCGCTATCATTACCTTGATCTGATTCAGCATTCCCCTGTTTCGGCCGGCAGCAAAAGGAATTCTGATTCTCAAAGAAGTCCATGATTGTTCCCTGTTAAGCATAAGGAAAGAAATCAGTTCAATCTTTTCACGCAGAAACATCTTGAATGATACAGGTTTATAAGTTTGCAATATGCAGAGTTATAATATGATGACTGCTAGTGCTCACCTTTTTCTTCAAAACATTTACTTTTTGTCCCCGTTTATTAGGCATGGTAAACTCAAAACTATGATCGTACACAGACAATTCTTTGTTACTCCTGTTTCTTCCTGAGCAAATTTCGGAAACATATAACTATCGTTGCAAGGGGAAATCAGAAAATGTAAATGGAGGGAATCTAAAACAATAACAAGAGTATATACCCATAGGCAAGGTAGATGAAGGATCTAGAACATCTTGTGCCTGTTTTGGAGAACTGCAAGACGAATCCTGCCCACGCTAGAATCTCAACTTGGGATACACTAGAGAATATCCACATTGCACAATACCCGACAAGAAATTCCAACAGTTTACACTAGTGCTGGTACAAATATTGGTCATGACCAAATCTTCTTAGATGGGAAAAGGGTTGCATAAATTAATGAGTACATAAACAATGCAAGCAACTTTCTATAGGAGATAAATCAGCTTAAGGCTAAGATTTAGAGCATGCAAGAAAGCAGATTGGACATGGAACAATCTTGTGCCAACCAAACCATATTGGCACAGAGTAAAAGGAAATGAACCATGGCTTCGAACTTCTATACAGGTCAATTTGTTAACAATCATCGAAGAATCAGACAGATGCGCAAAGATAGAGTGATCTTTAAGCCCCTTTCATTATGTTATTGCATAGAACTAGCATCTAAGAATATGTAAATCAGTACACAGGATTATTAGATCACAAATGTCCAGACAACCATGGAAGCTAAATTTGATTAAAAGGAAAATGTTGAAGTTATGTTAACTATACCTGATCTTTATCTGTTCTTTTCAGTTCTTCACCCAAACAGGCATCATTATTAATTTGCACCTCAGAGGATTCAACTTCTGAACAGCTTTCAGTTCCTGTATAAACAACCCTGCCTCCATTAAGATTATGACAGTGGTCTTAAGAAGCAACCAGACAAAAACAAAGGCTCAATAGTTCTAAGCAATGTTTGAGCAGCAGAGAGTCAAGACTGTTATCACCTGAGGGTGATAAAGGTGCAGCTTCGGATATGAAATTGTCCAGGTTCTGTTTCGAAGAAGTTTGAGAACGATGCTGGCCATTGAAGTATTTAGTGATGGAATATGTACCCTACAGTTGTACAAGGGTAAAATTGTATAAAGGTGAAACCAGGCTGTTGATGAAGCAAATGGTGGAGGAATATTTAATTAGGAAAATATCAAAAACTCATTGATTTATTCTTGAAAGATCAAGAGACTAGTAGTTAATTGGTTAAAAAATAGAAGATTGATGAAAAAAGCCTATGTATATGTAAAGGTAAAATGTCAAATCTCATAGCCCTTTAATATAAATATAATTAATGTATATGTAAAGGTAAAATGTCAAATCTCATAGCCCTTTAATGTAAATATAATTAATGCAAGTTCAAATAAACACAATTAATGCAAGTTCAAAAAACTCCTCGATTTATTCTTGAAGATCAACTAATTAATTGCTGAAAACGGAGAAGGGGCAAGAATCATTCAAATGGAATCCAAAAAAGTTTCTCAGAAAGGTCTTGTAAACATGGCAAGCAACAAATGCCAAACCCTTCACCTCCATCAATGCTAAATTGCTCCAGTTATACCACCACCAATAACAAAGTTGTGGTTTTCAATATCACCTAATTCCACTAACGACCAGAAGCTACTTTCCACATCCATCCTCCCTTAAAATCCAACTCCATTGTGGCAGCCATCCAAAATCATGCAAATATTAACTTCAGGATGTCCATGCTTTTGCGACCAAAGTAGTTTTGGTCATCTCAGCCATGAGTTGTGAAGTTTTACACATCCTCGTTTCCAAATCAAGAAAGGTTCTTTAAATGTTTTCTTATTCTTCTCAGAGAAATTTTCATAATAAAAATTGTAAACTAGCAAACAATAGTTCAGTACTATAGTCTAACGGAGAAAAGAGAGAGAGAAAAGCTAAACTTATTCCGAGTCAAAACAGGGCTCTTCTCATAGCATGAAAGCGTGTGAATCACTAAGCTGATTTGACAGGAGAGAAGAAAATCTCCAGTACAGAAGTCCAGAATATACACGAAATCACGATTTCAGAACTATCCCAATCTTATGTAATATCAAACTTACAGTGGGTATGTCAACAATTTTACTGGCAGAAATGGAAAGAGCAGTTATCCCCCATCTGTTTTTTTGACTGACTTGTGTCTTAACTCCACAGCACCCCAGGTATTCTCGTAATGCAGATTGAAATAGGTTCAATACATCTTCTTGAATTTTGGCAGTCCCATACCTCAATGGACAAGATTTTGAAGGGAACTTCTTGAATGAATCCGAGTCACCAGACTGCATAGTAACCAACAATGAGGGAGAAAAAACAATATTGAAGGTTTACCAAAAAACAGAAAATAATAATCAACAACAGTTGCTATGAGATGAAGAAAAGCATTCTTGGAAATTGAATATTCATATATAAATCAAGAGGGGGATCAAGTACCTTGTGTGCACTAGCATGCAGAGTAAGGATGTGGGCAATCCGCTTATTCTGGTCTAAATCAGTGCAAAGGCGTTCACTGAGTTCTTCACAAAGTTGATTAAGCCAGTGCTGAACCTGAAAAAGCAACAAAGAATCACCAAATAATCAGCAAAGAATACATGTCTCAAGCAATATTTGGCCACAACAAGAATGCATAAGGGATGACAGTTTAAAGCAATATTCGGAAGGGAATGCTGAAAGAACAAAAATTTGGATGAGACAGATTTTAAATCAACTTGAAGCAAAACAAAGCTACATTATTATCAAATTTAATTGTCGGATAAAACATTTCACTCTAGCAACAAGGGTTTTTTCTGGTGTAACAAATTTAATTATGGTATTCATATGGTTGAAATAAAATCCTTACAGAGGCAACTGTCTTCAAAGCTCGAGGTCCAGGAAACGACTTTCCAGAACCATGGCTCTTAGGAAGAAGGCGAACCTGAACTTCATCCCCACTAATGCCTCTTGCAATGTTCCACAACCAAGTACTGAAGTTCATACATGTATAGGAATTCAGATGCACTATTGACAATGATTGGAAACATACTGGATCACAATGTTGCTTATTAAGATTAAGGGGAAACATCATATAGATTGAATACTACTGGAAGATAAATAAAGGTACACACGTAAATTGAATCCTGCTGAGAATGAGCCAGAAGCCAATCTGTTTTAATACAACAGCTTAAACAGATGTTTCCATTGGCTATATTGTCCCACATACACTGTGGAAAGAAAGTTCTTTAACGTGAGTGGACTGCAGCATTTTTGTTTCAGAACAATTACCCAGTGTTAGCGCCATAAAGATCTTGTAGCTTCTCCTCTGAAAACTGGAGTAGATCTCCAACAGTGTTCACACGCAAGTCACTTTGTAAGGAAATCCCCACCTTACCTCCAAGTTGTTTCCTACAATAAATTAGAAATATAATTTGGAAGACCACCAGAAACTTTAGAAAGGCAATAAGTTTACATGGATAGAAAACTTTGCTTCTGTGCCTTAAAGAAGCTTGTATGGTATTTCAGCTTAATAGATCTGACAAGGACGTGATAGTAACATCACTAAATCTAGTACACAAATTGAAAAAGGTAAAAGATAAAAGCTTACATTTTCTTTATTGGCAAAGAATCGAGCAAATCTTTTACAGATGAGGAAGGCACAACAGTTTGCTGAGCAGGTTTATTCATACCACTTGCAAGTTTTGCTAGAACCTATAAACAAAAGGATAACTTGAGTTGAGGATATCCGGTTCAAGTTACGAAAACTAATTTATGAAATCAACACACTTGGTATGGAAGAGATAACACTCATTCATACCTTATTATGAGCAATGCCCGCAGAGCAAGTAAATTCTGTTTCTTTTAGTACCTGCATCCTAAGTTCAGCAACAATGATTGCCCCACAAGCTAACAACTTATCACGGTGATCAGCATCACTTCTACATAGCCATTCCTTAACATTTTGTTTAGCATCATTCCCATTCTAAATACATGAAAAAGTTCTCTTGTAAAATGAAAGAACTAAAAGACAAAGTAAATAAGATTACAGGCTCAAACAAATGGTACGGAGGACATTCTAAATGTATCTTCACAGAAAGAAGGTAATTTTTGCGATATTTCAAATTTTACTACTTTATGGCATTATTGTGTTTACCTTCTTATGCGCAGATCATCTTGTAGAAAAGGAGTGAAAGGGGTAAGTAGGGTTTCTTGTTAAAGGAATCACTCATTGAGTAAAAGAACCATAGGTGCAAAAAATAAAAATAAAAAATGTCCTAATACCTCATTATGAAGCCCCAAAATATGTGATTCTAGGGTTTCCTGAGTTATCATTCCCAAGCTTTCAGGAGGAGTTTCTATTAGCATGGTTGCTGCAGCGTCGGTAAGATCAAGATAAACTTCATCAATTGAAGCCCTTTCACACCGCCCTTTCCTTGCAAGAACGGAAACCACCTGCGAACATGAGAGAGAGAGAGAGACTTTCCAGATGAACTAATGATAGGATATGCATAAAAAGATAGCCGAACCTCACATACCTCAGAACCAGCACTGCGATAAGCATTCAAGTCAGCTTTACCACGAGCAACAGGGACTTGAACCAGATTAATTTGAGGGCAAACAGCTTTTGCCTCGTCACCTCGCATAGAGCTAAAAGTTGAAAAATAAATCAGAATAGGTAGAGAGTGAGTAAACAGAACAGTCCACATACCGTTTCACTCCAAATTTACGAGCCTCATAGCTAACAGCAATCAAGGCGCCGCCTTTCCATTCATTGTATTGCACCACTGCAGAGGGTAAACCCCTCAACTCTGGCTGCTTCCGCTGCTCAACTACATTAAGACATTGCAGCAAAGTCAGCCAACAGAATTTTGGAACTGGACCCATGAATTACCGCATAATTTTAAAAATCGAGAACAAGAAAGTGAAATGGAGGAAGAAAACCTTGAACGTAGAAGCAGTCCATGTCTACGTGAGCTATGACCCTGGGATCATTTGATTCTGGTCTTGCCACCGGCATTTTCCTTTTCCCTCCGCAACTTACAGAGTAATCTAATCTGTACGGAAGACTCCAAGGACTAGATTCGGTTGTACCCAGCCGACTACAATCCCGGAAAACCTTTTTTGATAAATACACTCTGTTTGTATTTATTAAATACAAATAGAGTCAATTCGATCACCAGCGTGACTAAACCTCACACTATTCAAAAATGTTACGTCAATCCCAATTGCTATTACTCTCTCAATTAGTATACGAAATGACGTCCTTCAATCCTCTAGGTTTTTCTTTTTCTCAAACAGACTTCGACGCTGAAGATTAATTCGTCTCACTCTGAAACTCTGCTAGCCTCCTTATAATTTCACACTTCCGCTCTCCTCGTAGTTGCAGCATGCAGTTTACTCTCCTCGTAGTGCTGTCCTTAAATCTCCATTTTCCTCACAAAGTCGGAGTCTCTACTCTCCTTGCAATTCCCATTCCACTCAGTGTTCCATTATTGCTAAAGAACTAAGTAAAAGGCAATTTAGTTATTTTGATGATTTTACCTTCCTCCCACATTTTCTTTTGAAGCATTTTAAGTGCTCTTCCACTTGCTACATCTCCATGTTAGTTTTAATGGCCTCTCTCACTAATTTTGTTTCTTCACAATTCATAAGTGCAAAGGCAATTTATAACAAAAGTAATGTACAAAGCCTAATTCATGTTCCTTGTCGTTAGCATGAGATTTGAGTAGTAAAGTGAAATTTGTGTTTTGTTGATCTTAAACAATATAGGATAATTAAGATTTTTAGATGGGTTTAAACATTAACTATAAAGTATTGTCCAATTAATTCATTTGATGAATTAGTTAGCTACCATATTTCATGAGATTGAATATAATGTACATTAAACCAAGGGAGATTCTAATTTATATTTTGAAGATACAAAACATAATTGTTACTAATATAAATTTATCATTTTGATGAAATGAAATATTATAACAAATAAAGTCATAAACTCAAGAAGATAGTGTATGAAGTTGATTGCAATTGATGAAATGGAGATCAAAACAAGAATAAAAGAAGATCAAGGCTCATTAAGGTCTTTTCACATATTATAGTATTATTTTAAAGCTCATTTTGTTAATTTGATGATACAAAAGGCTCACTACGCATAATCATTCTATTTTACTTTATTGCATAAGTTTTTACATTCATCAAAAGTAATTGAAACTTTTGATTTTAATATAAAAAAATCTTGATCTTTCAAATAATCTTTAAGGAATATTTAGAGAAGTGATTTAATCATATTTGGATTAAACAAATTAGTTTTGAACATTTAAAGTTGTGAAAATTATGTTTTTGGGTTAATTGATCAACCTATATGACTTAATGGTTTACTAACTTTGGTTAAATTTGTTAAATTGGAAGTATTGAGAGTTTTATATAACATTGGATGATGTACTGGTTGACTAGTCTATCATATTATTCAACCAGTATCGGTTAGTGGTCGACTAATGTCCAATGACTAGTGAATTCGGATCTTTTGATGCACAATAAAAACTATTTTAGATCCCAAAAAAACTATAAGTAAGGGCTTTCTCATTGGTTAGGTTTTGGGAGTTTTATGCACTCATTTCAAAGAGTTTTGCAATCATTTGAGCGTCATTATTTCATATTTATGTTATTAAGTCATTTTGGAGTTATCAAGTGAATAAATGAGATATTTTTTTAGTTGTAATACTTTGTTGGGTGTTGAATATTGTACTTAGGGGTGACTCAAGTAGCACCGAGGTTCCTCTTCACCTTGGAAGAAGATTTGAAGAGGGGTCTTTACTAAGAAAATTAGTAAAAAAGTTATTCTTCGCCTTGAAAGAAGAATTACAGTAGAATTATAAGAAGAGTCTTAGAGTGGAGGTAGGAAAAGTCTGTTTGTCAAACCACTATAAATCGATTTGCATTCTCTTCTCCCTATCTTCTCGAAATTATTGTTTAATTGTTTGATTAAGTTATAGTAAGTAATTCCTTCATTCATATTTATATTGATTGTTGTTAAACGAGTATATTAATTAAAAAATTGTGGAATTTTGTAAATACCCAATTCACTCACCCTCTTGGGTGCCAACAGGGACTAAATATGTATAATAATTGACATCACTTATTGATGTTTTAATGCTCATATGTGTTGATTGTTTCAGGTGGATGAGTTATCCTTTCAGGAGAGTTCTAATCTATACTTGATAGTAAACTAGCGAAGATTTTTAATCCTTTACTAAGGAAGAAATGATTCAGGTTGAAGGAGCAAGTTTATTAGGAAGTGATGTTTATAATCACTACAATAAGACTCGATTAAAGGATGGAGTAGAAAAGGTTAAATGTAAGTATTGTCACAAGATGTTAGCTGAGAGTTCTAAAGGTAGAACCTCTCATTTGAAGAGACACACAGAGTCGTGTAACAGAAAGAAGATTGTACTAAAAGGTAAATCATTTTTGACCCCCAACTTAATGAGAGGGAAGAATGAAATGATTGTCATAGCTTATGACAACATTAAATCAAAGTTTTTGCTAGCCAATATGATCATTGGTGATGAACAGCTACGTTTTATTATCAATAGCAAAAACTTTAAGATGTTACTCGCCTTATTCTAACGGACCTTTAAGATCCTAGCTTGAAATACCTTGAAGAAAGAACTTTTCAAAATATATAGGGATCAAAAGAAAGAAGTATTAAAGACGATGTCGAGTATTGAAGGACACGTAATTATCACATAAAAAATGTGGACAACTGACAACTAAAAAAGGATTATATGGTAGTGACGACACACTACATTGACAATTACTAAGCTTTATAATGTCGAATACTGAGGTAAATTGTATTCTTTAATATTGTTGTCATTTATTTACTAATTATGTTATAATTGATATTTGTTCATGTATTTAAATGGTAGGTTCATTTATGTGTTGGCATCTTATGACAATCATGTTAGTAGATTAGAATATTAACGCCAAGTTGTCTACTATAACTCTCAATAACTATAGCATGAATGATGCGATGATTGAAATTTTGAAGAACAAATTACATATTGGAAACTTGTTAATTATAGGAGGATATTCCATATGCATTATTTTATGCATATTGTGAATTTGATTGTGAAAGACAAGTTAGAGGTACTAAAGGAACTGATAGAGTTGATCTAGAATAATGTAATGAATTAAAGTGCAGCACCTAAAAGAGTTGAAAATTTTGAAGAAACTGCATGACTACTATGCATTTTATGCACGAAGAAGTTGATTTAGGATAATGCTACCATATAGAATTCAACATTCAAGATGATGGAGTCAACAACCAAGTAGGTTGAGTAGGCTTTAACAAAGAGATTCTCAGCATACTTGTCTATCGATAGAAGAGCAATGGGAGTTAGCTAAAGCATTTTATGTAAAATGGGAATATTTTATAATGCTACTGAGTTATTCTCAACAATAGAATATCCAACTTTGCACAATTACTTTAGCAGTATGTGTGAGATCAAGGAAGCCTTATTTGAATAGATATTTGATTCCAATGAGGTGATCTAGGTCATGGAAAAGAATATGATGGAGAAGCTCAATTCTTACTAGTATATGGTCAGACAAACTATGATAGTCATTTTTGTGTTGTACTCAAGATATAAGAAAGAGGGGGTTTATTTTTGTTATCAAATGTTGTATGGTGATAGAGCTAAATAACATGTTGATATCACTAAATAATTCAAGTATGATTTGTTTAAAGATTATCTACTAAGATTGGACAAAAAATTAGAATCACAATAGTTCAGCTTCAACTTTAGCTTCTGTATATAAGACCAGTGTGAATCTCGCATTTGCATATTCATCAAAGAAAAAAAAAGCTAAAACTTATTTCACTAGGATGTAGATGGATAATTTTTTAGAGGGAAGTGTTGCCAACAAAACTAACAGTGTACAGTTTGATGTATTGCTATAGTGGAAGAAACATGGAGGTGCTCTTAACAATTCCATTATTTACTATTGCTTCAGAGTATGCTTTCAGTACTAATTGTCGAATAATCAGTTGTCATCGTGCTCAACTTCATCCTAATACTATGGAAGCTCTTATATATTCCCAAACTTAGTTGGATGATGAGGATATTAGGGTAAACTCTATTCTTTATATGTTAGTTTTATTTACCTTAATAATTTTAACAATTATATATTATATTATCTTATGTTGTCTTTTTATATTAACATAAGTACCGATATGGACACCAATCTTTCAATTGATAAAATTTTCAAAAAATATTTGATGATAAAGGTATATTTAATTGTTGATTATTATGTGTTGAATATTCATTTAATACAATTATTGAATATCATATATAATTTACATGATAATGTTTTTAAATGTAGATGAAATAGTGTGAACTATTGATGATCCTGATTATAATGATTAGGTAGCCCTTTTCCTCTACTGTGAGTTTGTTTTCTTTAATCTTTGCTTCTAGATTTACTACTTTTTCATATGATTTCTTTGGATTTTTACAATTGAAGATATAAATCTTTACTTATTTATTTTTATGCATGTTAACAAAGAAAGCTTTATACTGTGTTTCTATTCGTTTACTCAACTTCGGTCTCCACTCTCTAGTTATGATATATTTTTGTTTTGATAATAAAATGATTTTCATAATATTACTTTGATAAATGTTACATAGGCAGACTAATGAATTAATATTATTTTCATATTTTAAATAAACTAAACACCATTTTATTGATAGACTTAGATAAAAGAATAGTGATTAGTAAAGAAAAAAGAGATAATAATTTAAAGTTACATTAATTTTTAAGAAAAAGGAGAGAATAATTTAAAGTTACATTCATATAATAGGTGTGAGGTGATTTGAGTCTTTGCGCATGGACAAATCCCATATCTTGATGGAAAGAAGGATATGAAGGAAACATGGTATAACCAACCCTTAGCATAGGTGAATCTGATCCTCAGAACATAAACTTCTGTGTTCCCATAAGAAATGGGTTGTGCCATATAAACAAAATCTTGGATTACTTTATAATTTATAGATAATCTAATGTTACCAAATTAATTTAAAAAGATTTTAAAAAATCACAAATCTATTCAAGAACAAGAGCAACAAAGAATAGAGGAAGACTTCGAACATAGAACAATCCATATCTACATAAGCTACTGGGATCATTTGATTTTGATGTTACCATCAATATTTTCCTTTTCACACCACATACTTACATAGTACTCTAATTTGTATACTATGAGGACAAGATTCAATTGTTTTCCTTTGAGCCTTTTTGAAACTATAAAATGTTTATCTTAGAAAATTCTTGTCTTTAAATAATATATGAAATGTCAATAAATTGCGTATGTTTTTTATTTTATTTAAAATTAATTAATGAGTTACTTATTATAATAATTATAAAACAAATACAATAATAATAAAAGTGAGTTT
>JANZLH020394764.1:0-11052 GCA_026770325.2 Erythroxylum fimbriatum
TGCATCAAATCTGCCAATCTAGCTAGGTGTCATGGAATGCATAAAAACAGTCAACCATAATCAGTCCATAACTCCTACTATACACATCTAAAAATTTCAAAATCAGTGGCATTGGAAAGCTAACTTCAGAGGCTTAAATTTTTCATCTAATCCTTTTGTCCTAATTCCATCTCAATTAATTCATAAAAATTAGCAAAACTCAAGGGTATATTCTCGGATACTGTTCATTCTAGTCATGAGCAGCAACTTTCCAAGCAGAAATTCACCATCTTAAAGCTAAACTTGGACAATGCCTATTTCACACAAAAATGTAGCTAACATCCCAAAGTTTAAGTGGCCACAAACCTCACCTCATTTTCATTCCTACACAATTAATTATGAACAAAACAGTACAATCAGTGAAAAAAATCCTAATTTTCCAGATTTAAGTTTAACCTTAGTTCTCTCATTTCCCTATTTACACATTTTATTCAATTCCTTTACTCTTATTCCCTTTTGTAAGACTTCAAATACTTACTTAAACACAAGATAAACATTTCTAACTATTAATCAAAGTCATATGCATGAACTTTATTTCAACATGATTCAAGTCTCATTCTACCTCAAATATGCCATATGTATTACACTAAGCATAAGACTTACTTGATTTCACCTCCAATTCCTCAAGATCCTTCAAAAACACCAAACCCTAACTCTCCTCCACACCATCGACAACCATCTTTCAAGGGCAAGCAAGGTTACTTTATATGAAGAGTAGGTAGAACAAGGTAGCAAGAAGCATAAGATGAAGGTTAAGAGCTAAACTTGAGTGACAAATATTCAAGCAAGGAAGGAGGATGATGGTTCACGAAAGAGAGGGAATAAACTCACCAAATAATGCTTAAAGAAGGAGGATGTCGTGGATGCAAGAAGGAAGCTTCAAGATGCACGAAAACTTAGGTTAGAAGGCTTTTAAATACATGGCTTAGGTTATGCCACATGTCACCACAACATTAATCCTTCTCATTTAATCATTTTAAATCCAAAAGTCCACAATTACACCTATCCAATAATCCTATAAGTCTATGGCTCTAATTCCATGCTATGGACAAAAATACAATTCTACCTTTCCGGTCGGTCTGGCCCCGTTATTTTTTTCTAGTCCGGGTTTTAACCTCGAAAAATTCCAGAAAATTCTCTCAAATTCTCTAATATTATAAAATGACTAATGACACTCTCCAAATAATTTTCCTCAATCGATAGCCCCAAATTTTCGAAATTCCCAACCAATTCCAGTTAATTAAACAGACCAATTATAGTTAATCAAATAGACCGGGAATATCAATGTATGCATGTCCAGAAATTTGCATGTGCACAAATGTGCCTGTGTACCAATCCTATTATGCATGAACAATCCTATGAAATGCCAATCTAGCCCATCCTAGGCCAATTTACTATTTTACCCATTCAATTGAGGGTGGGATGTTACATCTACTGGCCAACATTGTTCAGAGATGGGTATACCTTATGCAAATCCTGTTATAGATGCCAATGGTCAGGTAACCTATCTTGTAAGGATCAATTGCCACAAACTCCTTTGCTTTTCTGTGAAATTTTTGACGTTTAGGGTATTGATTTTATGAGACCTTTCCCTCCGTCTTTTGGCTTTACTTATATATTAATTACAGTTGATTATGTTTCTAAATAGGTGGAAGCCAAAGCCACTAAGACTAATGATGCAAGGGTTGTTACAGATTTTGTTAAGGCTAACATTCTTTCTAGGTTCGGGATATCGAAAGCCATCGTTAGTGACAGAGGAGCCCACTTCTACAACAGGGTGATGGATGCATTGTTTAGAAAATATCACATCACGCATAAAGTTTCTACTACTTACCATCCTCAAACTAACGGGCAATCTAAAGTCTCAAATTGAGAAATCAAGTTAATCCTAGAGAAAACAATGCAGCCTAATATAGACACACTATGGGCCTACAGGATGGCTTACAAAACACCAATTGGGATGTTGTTGTATAGGCTAGTGCTTAGGAAGCCATGTCATCTTCCAGTGGAATTACAACATAAGGCATATTAGGCTATTAGAAGATGCAACATAAACTTTAATGATGCGGGAGTGCATAGGAAGTTATAGCTTCAAGAGTTGGAAAAAATGAGGGATAAGTCATATCAAAAAGCAATGATATATAAGGAGAGGACGAAAGCTTTTCATGATAAGATGATTTCGAGGAAAAGCTTCTCAGTGGGTCAGAAAGTGTTACTATATCATTCTAAACTCAAACTCTTTCTAGGTAAGTTGCGATCTCGTTGGGTTGTTCCGTTTATTATCACTAATGTCTTTCCTTTTGGTGCAGTAGAGATACAAAGCCTTAAAACTGACAAAACATTTAGAGTGAATGGCCATCACTTAAAGCCATATTATGAGGGATTCCAGACGGAGAATTTGGAGGTGTTGATGCTGGAGGATGTGATTGGTGTCATTTGATGCACACAACTGGAGGTTGAGCCAACGACGTTAAACAAAGGTACTGCTTGGAAGGTAACCCAAGTGGAGTTAATTTCTGTCTTTTACATTTTTGCATTTGCTTTTTTTTGTTAACTGCTCCATTTCTTGCATTTGATTTTACATTAAGGATAATGTAAGTTTTAAGGTTGGGGTAGGGTAAATTAGTTTTTTTTCATTTTTTAGCTTAATTATAGCTTATGTGACTTCTTAGGCGGTTTTCAAAATCAAACGAATAAAATAAAAAATTTTCTTGTTTTCTATTGCTTTTAAGATTATTTAGTCATATTAGAGTCTGAATTGATGAGTAAAATCCATAGCAAAATTTGGCATGAACTTTTGCTCTTGTGGTTTGTTAATGTGCGTTATTCTTAGAAGAGCAGTGACTAGTGGTAAATAAAAACCAGTGAGGTTTTGAGCCATATTAGACTGACACATCTATATCAATATCACTGTTTTGTTTGTTATGTGTTACCTTCATGACATACATCCTTACTTTGCGTTGATTTTCTATTTGAGACCACATTTTTGTCACCTGCTTTTTTATGAAAATGATTAGGCATTCTTTGTTGATTACGAGCTACATTAGCCAAATAACCTACCCAACTATGTGAATTTTCCTTTGCTAACCCCCTCGAGCTTTATGATTCTTTTCTTTTTTATAAACCACATTACATGCACCTAACCAAATGCCCTACCCAAGTCTTAAAGCTAGTAGAGCATTTGTTAATTCTTGATGAACGTGATTGTACAAAAGCCTAAGTGTGGGGGTATGCATACATGTGGGTTGGTTATATTTGCTAAAATTCCATGTTATGAATATTATGTTGATGTAGCTTCTATCATTTCTATTTTTTAAACAAAAAGAAGAAAAAAGAAACAAAAAAGTGAGTTTGAATAAAAGTACCAAGGAGGAAATACCATTATTGTGAAAAGTTGTTAATAGTTTATCCTCCTTAAGTTGTATTGATCGGGTGTTTGAATATATTGCATTTAAGGAGGATATGGTTTTGGATTGAGCACTTTTTGTGTTATGTTCATGCGGATTAAGGTGTGGGAGCTGAATTGAGTTGTGAAGCATAATTGTTGTATTCTTCATAGCTGACAGTAACCAGTTTTAAATGAATGTTAACTTGTACACTTGTTATCTCATTGAGTATTACTTTTGCTTCACTAGCTTGATGGCTTTTTATGCTACATTAACCAAAATCTATCTCACCTTACCTTTGCCTACATTACAACTGTAGAAAAGTCCTTTGATCCATGATTATATATGTGACTTTTAGCGGTGGAGAAATGAAATGATATGCAAAGTTATGGATTGTTGTTATCATGAATGGTGTTTGAGTGTACTCATGGAAATATCTTGTTTGAACACCTCTTGTCCAAGTCTACGTCTAGATTACTCAATTTCTAAGGATATTGAATATTGATTGATCATGAGTAGAAGCTTTGAATGTTGAGTTTTTGCTTAGGTTTTGAAAGTCGTTCATCTTTACTTATGGCTATCTATTTTTAGGAAACATGGAAAATGAATAAAAGTTTTGGCTTGTGATTTTGATTTTGACGATTTACCCGAGGATGGTCAAAGGCTAAATGCGGGGGAACTTGATATGTATTTAAATTTTAATTCATTTGATAAACCACACTTAGTGATTAATACCTTATAAATGCTTAAGATACTCACTTTAACTCATTTGTGATTTTAGGCACAATTCGAAAACAAAGAAGTTAAAGTGAGTCGAAAGCATGATATATGGGTCATTTTTCAAAGATTAATTTTCACTTGTCTTCATAGATTAAGAAGAAGAAAATTAAAAGATAAGAGGAAGACAAGAAAAATAGAACATAAAGAAGAAGAATCATAGAAAGCAATGCACGTGCATGTTTTTGCTATGTAAAAACATCAATTTAATAGAGCAGAAAATGGCAGCAAATGAAGCATGAAACGATAGTAGCTAGTGAGGGCCAAAAGGGCCAAAAGACAACATTTGCGTATGTAAGCGTTGTGTATTAAACGTAGGCAATGCCTGCGCACGACGCAGGCGTTGTGCATTTATTGTACGTCTCGAGTAAAACACAGACCATGCGTTTAGGTGTTGAACAACACATCGTTTACATTTTACTCAAAACGTACAGTAAAAGAAGAGGAACGTGAATAGTAGCTGGGACACAAAGTTTATTTGTCACATCAGTGAATAGTAGGGGGCTTGCGACAGAAGAGAGGTGGAGATGCTAGGTATTCTTCGTTTTTTTCACCACTAAAGCATGGAGAAGATGGCTCACACTTGGAACATAAAAATGGAGATGGAAGGCTAGCTTCCTGATGCCGATTCAATGGGAATATCGAGCTAAATCACGGTTAAACTATTTTTATCATTTTAAGGTTGTAATTTCTTTTCAGATTGTTGTGTTGTTGGTGCTGATTTGATTGAGTTCTGGGATGAATGATCTTAATATGTTATTTTGATTGTTTGATTTCAAACCTATTGGTAAAACATTGAATGTAATTTGTAATCATAACTTTTGATGTTTGTGACTAGCATCAAATGATCCAATATCATTAGGAACAAAATAACTTAGGTTAGATGATCCAAATGTGTGAGGTTATTGCTTATATTAATCATTTTTCACTTCGTAATGCGACTGCCAAATTAAACCTAGAGGTCGTATCATAGGTTATTTGGTAGTTAGGTTTAATTAATGATTGTTTCTTGATTAAACAAAGTCTAAGGGAAAACCAAGATTAGGAGAGTATTCTATTAGTCTCAGATCGATAATCCGAAGAGAGTTGTATAGACGTTAGGATGATGAAATATGATTGATCGTGTTTAGGCTGAGATTGAAGCTAGAATCGGACCTTATGTATATTCGATAGTTTAATCATTTTCGATTGCTTGTTTTAATTTGTTTTTGATAGTTTACTTTCACTTTAATTTCTAAATTGCTAAAAATCCAAAAACCCTTTCTCTATTTTCCTTGCATCAATTAACTTTGGTTACGGAAATTAACCAAACATTCCCTGCGGATTCCTAACTACAAATTTTAGTGTGCAGAGTCATGTAAACTTTTCATCATACTCGACGCGTACTGTCATTGCTACCTCATTTGGATTTGTGGAAAATAAAGTTGAAAGATGTTTGTATTACAAGGTTAGAGAGAGTTGATAGGTACTAATCAAAACTTTTAAGAAAAAGAAAGTTTTCTGCTTAAGATAAGAAAGAACATAAAAATTTTGTTGAATAAGCTTGCCTTTTTTTATTCCATCGAATTAGAATAAATACAAAGGAAACACAACTACTTTTTCTAAAAAACTAGGATCTTAAAAGATAATGGGAATACCCCATCACTATCAACAACAATATTATTGAATTTAAATAAATACTCTTTGACCTAATCTTCAACAAGCATTTAATGTATGACTTTATCAAACCTTATTAACTCAAGACCAAGTCTTTAGCTCCCTACAATGTACTCCAGAGTAGCCAAATATTTTGGATTGTTTTATGGCACATTATGGACCTTTTAGGCGTATCATTATCCTCCCCTTCTAGCTGAACCTTGTCCTCAAGGTTTATGATTCGATCCTATGTATCTTAAGAATTTTCCCAAGTTGCATCTTCTACTAACAACCTCTTCCACTTAACTAAGCTTTCCTACACGAAACTTTGACCTTTTTTTACCCACTGGGAGTTTAGAATTGCTTCTAGCTCTAAGATGAAATCATCATCATCAAAAATTAGGGGCAAGATAGATTTGGAAATTTGATCCTCACCCATATGTTTCTTAAGTAGTGACACGTGAAAGACTGATGGATGGGAGAACTAGGAGGAAGCATGAGCCTATATGTGGCTTTGCTAATTCTTTCCTTCATGTGATACGGCAAAATCTGACATTCCACTCACATATCTGAAGATTCTTTTGACAGCTTTCATATGTGTTTCTTTTGGATTTGATTGATACCGAGCACATACACCAACACTATAGCAGATATCTGGCCTACTTGCAGTCAAGTACAATAAGCTACTAATCATGCTTCGATATAAGCTTTCATCAACGCTTTTCCCATTCTCATCTTTATTCAACTTCATTGAGCTACTCATGGGTGTTCGTGCATGTCTAGCTTTCTCAAGACCAAACTTTTTGATCATGTTGTGAACATATTTTGTTTGCGATATGAAGATTCCATCCTTCATCTGTTTTACTTGAAAACCTAAAAAGAAGCTCAACTCACCAACCATACTCATTTCAAATTTCGACGTCATCAGCTTAACAAATTCTTCGACCATTTTTGAACGTGTAGCGCCAAACACAATATCATCGACATAAATCTATGCTATCATAATATCTAATTTACATTTTTTAATAAATAATTTTTTGTTAACATTACCTCGTTTATACCCTTGCTTGATAAGATACTGAGTAAATCTTTCATACTATGCCCTCGGTGCTTGTTTGAGACCATAGAGTGCTTTCTTCAGCTTATAAACATAATCGACATGGGCTGAATCAATAAAGCCTTTTGGTTGCTCCACAAAAACTTCTTCTTGTATGAATCCATTCAAAAAGGCGCTTTTAACATCCATCTAGTAAAGTTTAAAGCCTTTGACAAATGCTATGCCCAGTAATAATCTGATCGATTCAAGTCGTGCCACAGGTGCAAATGTTTCATCAAAGTCTATTCCTTCCACCTGAGAATATCCTTGAGCTATTAGCCTTGCTTTGTTCCTGGTGACATTCCCCTTCTCATCTGTTTTATTCCGAAACACCCATTTTGTACCAATCACATTAGTATCTGGTGGTCTTGGTACTAGTTCCCACACATCATTCAATTGCATCAACTCTTCTTGCATAGCTGTTGTCCAGTATTTGTCTTGTAGTGCTTCTTTAACATTTCTTGGTTTAAGTGAGGAAGTATAGCATAAGTATCCTGCAAGCTCTCTATAGTTTACCCTCATCTCCCCAATAACATTTTCTTCTGGTTGGTTTCTTCGGGTTTGAGATGAAGAGCCTCGGTTCAGATTATCATCCAGTGACTTGACTGCATCATCATCTGAAGTAACTGAAAATTCTCCAGGTTCTGCAGTTACTTCCTTAACAGTAACTAACTGTGAGTCACTTTTTGCAGCTGTCTCATCTGTAGTAACTGGCTGTGATTCATTTTTTGCTGTTATTTTTTCTGCAGTAACCAACTGTAAATCTGGAGTTTTTCTATCATCAGCCACATGATCACTCATCAAGGACGCATCATCTATTACAACATTGATGGATTCTTACACTTTCTTAGTTCTTTGGTTATACACTCTATAGGCTTTACTATGAATTGAGTATCCAATAAATACTCCTTCATCACTTTTGCTTTCAAACTTCCCAAGTTGGTCACGATCTCGAAGAATATAGCACTTGCTTCCGAAGATATGAAAGTAGCTCACATCTGGTCTCTTTCCTCTCCAAAGTTCATATGATGTTTTTTTTAGAAAATTTCGAAGATGCACTCTATTGCATATGTAGCAAGCTGTGTTCACCGCTTTAGCCCAAAATCTCATAGGCGTTTTGCTCCCATTTAACATAGATCTGGTCATTTCTTGGAGTGTTCTATTTTTTCTCTCTGCAACTTCATTTTGTTGTGGTGTTTTGGGTGCTGAAAATTCTTGTGAGATGCCATATTCATTACAGAACTCATTAAAGCTTGCATTTTCAAATTCTCTTCCGTGATCCGATCGAATTCTCAATATGGTCAAAATTTTCAGATTCATCACCTGCACACATAGACTTCAAAAAAGTCTTAAAAGCATCTGATTTTTCTATCAAAAACGCTACCCATGTGTATCTTAAATAGTCATCCACACAAGTTAAAAGTATTTCATTCCACCAATGCTCTAATGTTGTGTTGGACCCACAAGATCTAAGTGAATCAACTCAAGTATACGAGATGAGGCAACATATCAGACCTTTTTGTGTAGTGCTCGTTGTTGTTTTCCCATCTGACATGCGCTGCACACTGATGTCCCTTTTTTGTTCATCTTAGCTAAACCTCTCACAGCCTCCATTTTTGTCAATTTGCTTATGAGATCAAAGTTCACGGGTCCAAGCCTTTGATGCCACAACTCAATGTCATTTTCATTAGCAACCGATTTGCATGTACTCATGACTTGCAACATGTAACAATTGTCAGCTAATCGCTTGCCACTCACAATGCATTCACCTTGTTTAGCAAGTACCCTGCATTCATCACTTGTGAATTTAACCAACAACCCATCATCACATAGTTGGCTTATACTTACCAGATTTGCTTTCAACCCATCGACATGAAGCACATTCTTGAGAGGAAGCAAGCCATCCGCGCACAATGTTCCTTTACCAATTACGGAGGCTTTCTTTCCATCTCCGAAAGTCACATGACCATCCATACAGATTCAATAATCAGACAAGTAGGTCTTTTCCCCCGTCATATGACGTGAACACCTACTATCAAAATACCAGCTACGTTGTAATGTTGCCTTCATCTATGTACATGCTAAGAGGGCTTGCAATTCACTTCTTTTTACCCAAGAATATCTGGACGCTGAAGGTTGATGTTGAAATGTTTGTGAGTTATGCATACCTTTTTGGCCTTGCTTTCTTTCAAACAACATTTGTAGCAGCTGATAACATCTCGGCCTTGTGTGCCCAACCACCCCACAAAAGTGATATGTGGGTATGAATCTTCTACTTTTTTTTCGGTCCTTCTATCTCTTGGGCTGATCTGAATATGTCAGAGTTTTCTTAATTAACTTTCGAAGAGTCTCCTTTGTATCCGATGCCTTCGAAGTTTCCTTTAGCCTTACCAGTTTCAATTAGCTTATTTAGTTTCTCCGTGCCTCCATTCAACATCCTCAATCCCTTCTCAGTACTTACTAATTTCATCCTCGCGTCACCAAGTTCATCTGAAGTCATCGGCAACTTCTTTTCTAGTTCTTGTATGGTATTTTTCAGACAAAAATTCTCTTCTTTCAAACTCTCATTCCTTTTTTGCATTTTTAACCATTTCTCATACAAAGCCTTGTAATTCTCATAGGTATTCCCAACTTTATTATCAAAGCTACTTCTGTCACTGTCATACTCTGACGTTGAATCCCGAGCTGAACTAATGCCGAAATTTTCAAATTTTCTCCCTGTTCTGCTGTCGGTTACTTCCTTCTCAGTTGCTGCTAAACAAGTAACTGGACTTTTGCTGTGCAGTGCAACCAGTGCAGCATTATTTGCCAATTCCTCTTCACTGCCAAAATCACTTTCAGAATCATTCTCACTCCAGGTTGTGGTGAAGGACTTTCCTCTTTATTTCTTCAAAGTATTAGCACACTCGGATTGAATGTGACCAAACCCCTGACACTCATGACACTGAATCCTTCTTGCTTTCCGTTCGCCTTTTTGTGCTTTGACTTGTTGTCTTGGGTTATTACTAGATGAACTCCCACCATATTTTCTAGAATCAGATCTGTCTTTCTTCATTCTTTTCAGGCATTTACCAAAATTTTGAGTGAGCAAAATCATGTCTTCATTCTCATCTGACTCATCTTCCACATTATTCACATTCTTTCCGGCTTCCACTTGTAATGCCAATCCTTTGCTTCTTTCTTGCTTACCCCTTAAGAGATTCATCTCAAAATTTGTGAGAATGTCGATAACCTTTTCCAATGACAAGTTATCAATATCATGAGCCTCCTCTATTGCTGCAATTTTTGTAATGAATCTTGGTGGCAACGATCTCAGCGTCTTCTTGACCAGTTTCACATTGGAGTACTTCTTTCCCAATTGATGAACTTGATTCGCAATATCTCTCAATTTTTCATGAAATTCTCCGATTGTCTCATGCTCATCCATCTTCAGCTCTTCAAACCGCACCGCTAGCATCTGTAGTTTCGAAGATATCACAGATTTTGATCCTTCATGAATGGTTTGCAAAACATCCCAGGCTTCTTTTTTTGTTTCACACGCCGAAATCATGGAGAAGCATCCTTCATCGACGACACTGAATATCGCATGGTGAATTCCCCAGTGCACTCTCTTCTTCCTATCTGGTCCATTCAGATGGATCTTTCTGAATTGTCTCTCCTTTATCATCAACAATCATTGGATAAGTCCAACTATGTACTACCAAATGCCAGGCTCTTGTTCCCTGAGCTTGAATGAAGAATTTCATCTGGGATTTCCATGATGGATAATTCGATCCATCCAATAGTAGAGGTCTAGTGATTGATGCACCCTCTCTCATAGCCATATCTGTGAATCTCGAATCTGCACCAACTTGCTACCAAGTTCTGAATTGGTGACCCGCTCTGATACCAATTGAAATAACTAATTTGTTAATTAATTCGCAGACTGTTCACAAATTTTTCTTCTCGCAAGTAAATAAAAATCACAAATGCAATCTATATAACCGATCCACAACCTAACTACCTGTGAAAGATCTTCACGTCCAATAACACGACCGACTCGTGTTAACCTCGTCAGAGGATTTGCCTAACTATTTTTCACTCAAAAACAATAACAAATAAACCAAAGAATGACAACTT
>JANZLH020394884.1:0-11040 GCA_026770325.2 Erythroxylum fimbriatum
AGAGATTTTGGAGTACCACGCTCAGGTATGAAGGTATGTATGTTAAGAGGTTGGGTTCCGGTAACGGGATCCAACATACTCTATGCTTAATCCTTAGGGATTTGACTAGCACACTCCATCCTTTTGAAGTTGAGGGAAATGTTAGTTTGAGAAACTTCGATGATGACTTAAGAAATTTTGTATACCAAATTAAGATTACTAACCTAAAGATGGATGGATAGTTCTTCACATAGAGTAATAAATGGAGTGGAATATGGATTACAAGAAAGAAACTCGACAAAGCCTTAAAGAATGATCACTAGTTATTCATATTCATAGAGATCAAGGTTGTATTCAATTGTTCTCTATTTTTAGACCATACCCTTATTAAGATTCGTAACTGTCATTAGTATATCAAAGGAGAAATCCTTTTTTGTTATTAACTTCTCAGTTGAAGCTAAAGGATTTGAAGAATTTTCCCCAAAGGGAATATCTAAATTCTACGGACATAAATCCTACATTAACATGAGAAAACCCTATAATGAAAGAGGAACTTAAGATCCTCAATGATAATAGATTTAACAACACTCAACATGAAGTAAAAGTCACCAAGGATAAGTTGGTTCAAGCTTAAAACAATTTATATTAAACACGGGATGATATGGACAAATAAGAATAGAAAAAATAACATTATATAACTATATTGGTGCTTAGGAAGTTAATTCCTCTCTATTAAAGCAAAGATAAAGAGTTTAATGACTTAAATATAAGGAAGGAAACTCTAGTTTTTTTCTTATAAGTTTTTTTCTCTCAAGGAGAAACAATAACAAGATTGCTTCATTGATGATATAAAATGGAAAGCTAACAATTGAGATCCTTCAAGAAACACATACAAATTTCTCAAACTCCCTTGTTAATTCCTCTAAGTTTTGTTCATTTATGTAGGCATCAAAAACCCTTATCAAAGAAAAAATTATAAAGAAAAAAATAAGATATACTACTCAAGCCTCTTAATGAAGATGATATGGAAAAAAACATTATTTGAACTTATCTATATAAAAGCTCGTTGACCCAATGAACTCAATGCTTATTTCTTTTAAAAGATATAAAGTCACACTAGACATTGATGTAGTATTAGAATTCTTCAATAAAGGCAAATTATTAAGGGAAATTAATAAGAAATTTATAATACTTATTCCAAAGATATCAAATCAAACATGACAAAAGGATTTGATACTATATCTTATTGTAACATAATATATTAGGTCATTACCAAACTCCTTGCTTATAAGCTCAAGGAATAAAACCACACTTCTTACTTTAGGATTAAGGAAGCATTAAAACTATACATCAATCCATCACAAAGGAGCTTTCATACAAGGTAGAAAAATTGGAGATAATTTTTTGCCAGCTCATAAGCTCTTTAAGAACTATAATAGAAAGTAATCACTTAAAAGTTGTGCAATCAAAATTGACTTTCACAAAGCTTTTGATTCCATCAAATGGAACTTTATATTGCATATCTTACAAGAATTTGGATTTCTAGTAAGATTCATAGCTTAGATAGAGCAATGTATCACAATGGTCTCCTATAGTATCTTAGTGAATGGGGAACCAACTAAATTAATCAATAGAGTTAAAGGTTTGAGGTAAAGTGACCCAATTTCTCCTTATTTGTTTATCCTGATTACAAAAGTGCTCAATGGACTAATTAGACACATTATAAGCATGGTATGGAGATTTAAATAATATAATAAATGCAAAAAATTCAAGATATATAGTTTATCATTTGTTAATGACTTACTCATTATCTCAGCTATTGATCCTAACTCAATAACAACCCTAATGATAACTATTTAAATTTTAAATAGCTCTTAGGAACTATCAACAAAGAAAAGAGTCACATCTTTATTTGATCTAGAACTGCTCATCTCCTTACTTAGTTATCTAATTTGACATGCCTAGTAATCATGAAGCTATTTTTTAAATATCTAGGAATACCTTTCATCTACAGGAGACCAACATTTAGGGATTTCCTACTTTATTAAAAGAATACAAAGAAGAATCAACAATGGGTGTAACAAAAGGCTCTTATTTATAGGTATAATTCCACTTATTGATTCAGTCCTTAAAAAATTGTATGTATATTGGACCTAACATAAGGTGTATCTTAAAAGCCTAATCAAAATAATAAAGACAATAATGAGACAATTTTTATGGTTAGGAGATCTCTCTAGAAAAACTACTACTAAAGTGAAATCAAATGAGATTTGCTTGCCAAGAAATAAGAGGGGGGATTAGGGATCATTCCCAATAGAACCACAAATAAAGTTCAGATGATAAAAAGAATTGGAGAATCTTGGCTAATAGAGAAGCCTTATGGTTAAGTGGATTTATGCACATTATCTTAAAACAAGAATTTTTAGATTGCTACACCAAGAATCAAAAATTCATGGACCATGCTCCATATTTTTAAGTCGAGAGAGCTAATAAGGATAAAATTCAAATCTATACTTAGTGATGGAATTTTCAATTACCTTTGGTTCAATAATTGGTGTAGCATAGGACCATTATTCAAAATCAATAAAATCAATTGACTAAGAACATTGATTTTAGAAGAAGCAACAATAAAAAAATGCTACGAAGATTCGTTAAGGGGAGGAAAATATAAGGGCTTGATTTGTAATATTAAGGTAAATCCCATATAACAACCTCAACATTAGTAGGAAGGTTACAACTCTCTAATTAAGAAATGCCTCAAGGATCTTTACAAATTGATCATGTCACAACTAATCAAAAATTCAGCTCTAATTGTCAAATAGTATAAAATTGCATAGTTCAAGTATGCTCTGCCTAAAGCTTTAGTCATCCTATGACTTGCTATTAAGATGTGATTATCCACACTTGATAGATTTAGAGATATTACCAATTTGACCAAAGCATCACACTCTATTAACGGGAACTTGAGAGTATCAATTAATTATTCTTTCAATGCACTTTCTCCTCTTATACTCGACTAAGAGTACAATAGATGTTTAATCTCTCAAAAACCTTAATCAAACTAGTCAAAAACAATCAACAGTCTCAATCAAAGGCATATGAATTGCAAAGTAGATTTCCTAATTTACTAAATTGCTTTTTGGAATATAGTTTAAGTTGTTTAGAAGGAAAGAAACCTGAGAATCTTCTAGGGTAAGACAATAACAAGTAATAAGCTCTATACAAAGACTAACAATTTGATTAGAGAGAAAATCATCACTCATAAGATCAATTAGATTTGTAGCAATTTTCTAGATATTAATTACAACACTTTTATACCATAATTGAAGCAAACCATATGAAGATGTTGTTATGTTATTCAAGAACTAGATGTATTGTAACATCTCGTTTTCATACTAAGGGTTAGAACGCTATAATATGGTACATGTGAGATTTCAACGAGAGATTAAAAAAGTGCATTTTATGCTCATGCATAATGTTAGCATACACACATATGAACTGGAATATTGCACACATTATAATGATTTTTTCATGCACTCATTTGACATTTTTTGTGTATAAATGATTGTTTTAATATGATTATGAAATGGATAGTGAATCTTTTTGTCTTTAAAAACTTGATCTGGTGAATTAAATTATTGATTTAAAATTTTTGGTGAAGTTTGAGAATTTTCTAGAATTAAGGGTATTTTTGGACTAGGAAAAATGCCAAGTGGCAGAACAATTGATAAATAATAATATAAATAAGAGTCAAATGGCAGTGAAAATTTTTAGCAATGACATTGGGATTTAATGATATATGTTGTTAAATATTGGGAGACAATTGGAGTAAAAATTGGAGACAAATGGACTAGTTGAGAAAGAAAACTCATTAGAAACCATAAGGTGGTGACATGTGGCAAGTGACAAGTGTCACTTGCCATGCCACACACTCACCCACGAGTCTTTTAATATTGAAAGACCATTTTAATTGTTTTGCTTCTTGCTTTCTTCTTCTCTTCATGACCTTCTTCATTATCTTCATCTTCCTCTTCTTCTCACGACACTCTCTTCTCTAAGCATCAAAGTTGAACCTTGCTTTCTTCCATCACTAGCTACTTCAAAGTTCTTACTATCTTTTCTTCTTGATAAAGAACCCACCTATTCTACTTTGCCAAGATAATGATCGTGTGGTTCAAGGAAAGCTAGGATTAAGAGTGAATTGAAGATTTTGAAGCTTAAACAAGTAAGTAATATGTTAATTCTCATGAGTGGTATGAATATGAAACAGATATGGTGTTTAATTGATATTACATGATCATGAGAATAGAGGTTATTATACATATGCACTGTGGATGAAGGATGAAAATATTGATGTCTTGTTTGTGTGTTTTGATGATTAATATTTCATGAATTGTTTTAAAGATGAGTTTGGAATAGAAAGATCATTGAAAATATGTATAAAAATAGTGTAGAAAATTTTTAAAGGAATGATATGTGTATGCTCTGTTTTTGTTGTTGTTTGCGTGAATCTCATTGGGTATTTTAGGAATGAACTAAAATGAGTTTAGAGTTAAGAACAAGGTGTAAGGTGATGTCATGATATGGAAAAGAAATTAAAATGATAAGTTTAAGATGAAGTGAAGCTGTTGATGGAGAGGAAGAGAATGCAGAAAAATGAAAAATACGCAAAAAAAAACATGAAGAAGATTCGTGAGTGATAGGTTCTGTTTTTTTTAATGTTTGTTATTAATTATGAATTTTGATTTGTTTGTGAGTGAGTTGAGCTGAAATAGAAGAGGAAATAAGTTAGAAGTGATGGATTTAGTAAAAGAGTTGAAGAAGAGATGAAAAAGAAACAAAAAATTTCTGCAGTTCGTGAATCTGGAGAAGAAACTAGGCAGGGCACAATCGTGCACAGGCAAGATCGTGACCAATAGGAGAAGTGAGAATTTGCACGATCGTGGCAATAAAGAAGCGTCTCGCAGTGCACGATCGTGATCATGCGTGACAGTTGCGAACATCCTTTATTCTTTTGGCTATAACTTCTTCTCTCGACCTTCGAATGACTTAAAATTTGAATCAAAAACTCCTCACACATTGTTTTTCCTCTCCACCAAAATTTATGGCCATCTGAATTCATTCAGAAAAGATTAATTGATGAGTTTAGGATGAAAATGATGAAGTGTGCTGGAATTTCTTAAATGGAATGATTTCACTGAACTGTCAACAGTATTTTGTCCATATTTTGATTTGTAGATTTCTAAATGTAATGATTTTTTATTTAGATTAAACTAGAGAAATATGGTTACAAATTTCCAGAAGGCATTGAATTTTAATTCTGTCTTTAAGAGTTTCAAATTTCAGCTCTATGTTGAGTACTGAGTACTGTTGTAGTTTAAGAACAATTCGAAGTTTTTTTTAGTTTAACTTTCAGTATACTGAATCAAATTGTATGATCTTGGTTTCATTAGAAACTTAATACATACAGGAACATTTTGTTAAAAGAAAGTATTGCCTAAATACTTCATTTTCCTCTTCTTAATGACCATGAAAAATTGACCCAAAAATTTGAGAAAAGTTGGAATGATTGATTAATGATGTTATAACTTAGTAAATGAATTATTGATATCAAAGTATCAAAGGCATGAGTATAATGGGAATGAAGTTGTTTGTATGATATTAGTTGTTATTCAAAAGAGATCAGCAATATGTATTAAGTAAAGGTGAACGGGAATTTGATATTTTGAGAGCATATACTGCTAGAAAAGAAATGACAAGTAATTGAATTATGATATTAGAATAACCAAGTTCTCTTGAGGTGTAAACCTAATAATAAGTTAGACACATACAAATGATAAGGTTTGATTGATCAAGAGTCGTGATTAAGGAAACATGCCTGGAATAGTCAAATTGAGCATGCATTATACATGACACATATACATATGTGTACAATAAAATGTTTATGTAATTGTGCAATTAATAATACGTGTGCAATGTGTGTATTGCATAATGTTGATATGCAGAATAAAATGTACGCATCCAAATGTTTCCGGATCATGGAAGCTAATGCTAATCTGGAGCATATTGTGAGTCGACTTGGTCTTACTTTAAATCTTTGTCCTGTTTAAATTTTTGTATTGAATTATGTTGTGATTTGATTGTGTTGATTTCGGACATTGAATGTTCGAGGTGTTTGATGCATGAAATACATATTGGAAGTGCTCATTGAATGTGAATTTGACAAAATTAGTGATTACTCAACATTTTTGTTAAATGCCGAACCAAAGTCCGAAGATAAATGTTAATGTGAACGTGATGCATTTTATTATATGAATGCATGAAAGATAAAGACAGTTGTGATCGAAGTCGCCAGTAAAAAGAGCTTCAAGCTTAGAATGTGATAAGAGCCTCTGGCTCAGTTGCTATTATACCCGATATCCACTAAGGGATATGGGACATTAATTGATACAAGCTCGGTATCCACAAGGGATATGGGCTAGTGAAAAGGTAATCGGTCACAACAAAGTAATAAATGAAAGTGAGTCTTATGTGCATTGCATTTATAATTGACATGTATGTTTTAAATGATCAAAATGATCGGTTTGACTACTCTGAATGTGATATGTGATGCTACATGATAACTGAAATGATGTGAATTATGTGATTATATGAATTGATGTGTTATGTGATTGAGTGAACCATCGAGGATGGTTCACTCACTGAGTTCGCAAAACTCACCAAAATTGCAACATTGTTTTTCAGGCTTAGACAAGTTACCTCGGTAGGCAAACAAAAGTCTAGCTACTGCATTTGAGTAAGAGATAGAGATTGGGATTAGTTCGTATCTGCATTTGTATTTCCTTATTTTTGTATCAAATTGTATAATCCGCAATTATTGTACCTCGATTATTTGAATAATTCTGTTTTGTAACAACTTTTCAAGTTGGAAATGTTTATAAATGAGATTGATCAATAAGTGTAGTAACACTTGTGAATGAAAATGTTTATTAATAAAATGGCCCCAATTTGGTTATTGATTTCCTAAATATGCATATGATGATGAGATTATTAATAAAAAAAAATTGTGACGAGTTTCGATTGTTTAACTGTTCTAACATGCTACCCTTACGGGGTAGTACTCAGACATCATTCACGATGTCGGGCACGTACCTTGTGAGAGGATGTTGGGTACATGCCTTATGAGAGTGGGGTGCTACATGTATACCTTATTGAACTATTGTAAGGGCGAGTGAAAAAAGTGGCATAAACATAACTTTAGCAGGACTTAGTTCTTTATGTTAGATATCAATCAAGTTATATATCCTAGATATTAAACAAACTGGCTTGATTTGTAAATTGGTGAGAGCATATGTCTATATAAAACTTTAAATCTTGAATTGTAACTCATTAGGAGCACCTTTTGTTCTTTCAATGTATCTTAAACTTTTCAAGATTAACTATCCTTAGTAGTAAGAGGACTAGCTATAAAACTCTCTAAAGATATAAGGAAAAGGTGGCTATTAGATTAAAAACCTCAACCAATTTGCAATTAGGAAGATTAACTCCTCAATATTTTGTAACTAGTTCTTTTGATCCTTAAGAGATTGTGCATAAAGTGATATCTTGAATATCTATTAGTTGGGTTTCAATGAACTAAAGTTGAAGTGATTTATTAATTGGATCAAATCCTTTAATAGTCAATGGGTTAAGGATGGAATAGTTATGCTAGTTGATTTTAGATCAACTTCGTATACCTTATAGAAAGAGAGAAATAGTAGGTTATTTATAGGAGAAGAAAAAGTCAAAGATGAGATTATAAATGGACAATAAAATAATACTTGATAAACGATAATGTGATCAAGTTTATGGAGAAAATCGATGTTGTATGGATAATATAAGCTGTAAACTTAGTCAAACACTTGGAAAAGATAATAAGCTTAGTGAAGTGTTGTTCTTAGAATGCATTTTGGTCATATAAATAGTTAAAGCCTATGTAAGGGCATGTCTGTATTGTGGTTACTATCCTTATATCAATTTTAAAATTTTTAATACAATTTCTTTAAATTTTGATAAAATATAGGAAGGAGTAATAAATAAAACATGTTAATAATTAATTAGGGCAGAGATTACAGTAATTATAAAAAAGGTGACAATTATGATGAAGAATTGACCATGTGAAACATTAAGGGAAAAAAGATATATATGTGTGTTAAACATCATCTATTTCAGTGTGAGAAAGAGATAAAGAGGAATAAAACAAAGATAGATGCAAAAACATAAATAAAAAGAAGTAGACAAACAAAGCTAGAAGCAAAGATAGATGCAAACACATAAATAAAAAGAAGTAGACAAACAAAGCTAGAACCAAACATATATACCAATATGTGGGGAATGACTAAAATATACTTTTATAAAAATTTAATCAAATCTTAAGAGTTGATTAGGCCCTTAAATAAATTATGCATAACTAGATAGATTAGTGGATGTAAAAATGGTTCCATGCCATCTCAACTACTAATGCATTTTATGCACAACGTAAACTTGATGAAAGTCCTAATCATTGAGCTTTTTTCTTCCTCAGGTACACTCTTCTTTCTCATTATAATATAATCCCCTTTTTGGAACTTTAGTGCAGTCTTTAGATTAGCCTATAACACAAAATTTTGAAAGAATCAAGTTATCAACGAAGTAAGCACACAATAATATTATATACATGTTCAAAAGCATAAAGTCAGGCTTTCGTCGACTATATATTCCCATGCTCTTCTTTAAAAAATTTGCAAAGAAAACTTATAATTTTGCATACTTTAGCAAAAACAAATAGCAAAAAAGAAGAATATAATAGAGTTAGGGATCATCAAAGTAATAGAGAAGAACATAAATCAATGATACCAAAACAAGAAGCGAAGGGGTTGCAATAAGGATAATTTTGTTAAAGAAGAAGAAAAGCATAGAGGATTGCTAAAGGAATAAAGAAGTATAAAGGATTAATAGAGGAACAAAGAAGCAAAGAGGGATTAGGGATTGTGAAGAAGGCATTTTTATCTAGTTTATCTAGTTCTAAGATTGATAAGTGTAAATTGTATCGTGTTTTAAGGCATAGTTTGATATGTGTTTAGCCATGAAATCAATCATTTAGTATGCGTTTAGGTTAGAATTATGTTAGTGTATTAATTATTTATGTGTTAAGTGTTTTATGGGTTAGTACAACCTTTGAGCCTAAATATTATGTTTTTGAGCTACCTTGATGTGTTTGCTAGTATTTCAGGGTCAACACCAAAGAACGGAGGAGTTTCGGAGACATCTGGGCCGAAATAACGACCCACGATCATGATAGAAGCACCAGAGTTGGCCACGATCATGACAGAAGCCCAGGGAATGGCCCATGATTGTGGAATGTAGGGCCATAATAGTGGCCCACGTCCGGCAGACACGTAGACACTCATAAACATCAAGTTTCGAGGGATTTTTCAGACCTTTAAGACCTCGAAAAAACTCTAAAGTGACCAAAAAATAAAGAAGTATAAAAAGAACATAACGAAGAGGCAGAAGAAGTTTTTGAATCAGCCACCTTGAGAACCCCTATAGAGAAATCATCAAGAGATAAAAAAAGAAAAGAAGGAAGAGAGAAAAGGAGAAGAAGCTGACTCAAAGTACTTCCCGGATCAGGAGTTTCCTGACGTCACTGCCTCCTGTCATCCATTTTAGATTGCATTTCTTGTTCTTTCAGTTTTATTATTGTATATAATTGGATTAAATAGTTGATAATAGATCTAGAATGTCGAGGATGTTCTAAAATCACCTTTAGAATTTTATTTTTGAATTAATGAAAATCTGATTGTTTATGTGTTTATTGGATTTTGTTGTAGTTTGATTCTGTGATTGCATAATTCGATAATAAACTGAGAGGGTGAATCGAATGAAAAATGATTAAATTGGACTAACGAGAGTTAAGTGATTTAATAGAAATTAGAATTAAATCAGATCAGTCATTAGTGCGAAGAAAGATCTTGCATAGGTTTCCGATAGTTTATTAGAGAATTTTAGAACTAATTAGGGTTTTGGATAGGTTGTGAATTGAGTTATTGCAACCCTCATAATTTGATTAGGGTTTATGATTTAGGGTTAATGGTTATAACTCAACTCGAGATAGAGTAATCAATCCTAAGATAGTCTAGAACCAACAATTCGATATTCATAATCAGTTAGGTTAGCATTAAGGATAGGTAAATTTTCCTTTCTCTCAATTGACAATTCCTTTCGGTTGATGCTTGGGTGTGTTTCAATTGCTTAGTAATTAGTATTTTCATGTTTGATTCCTAATTTGATTAATTGAATTAAATTCTCGTCTTATTTTCGTTGCATCTTGAATTTCTGTTATTTGTTTCTAGCCTTAGATTTTAGGATTAAATTATCTGTCCTCGTGAGATCGACACCTTTCATATTATGCTAACGAACCGTGCTCTTGCAAATTATCGAGGGTTAATTATTAAAACTTACACATAACCAAACCTCTTGATCAAGGATCCAAAACAATTTTTATTTTTGGGCCCCATTTTTCAAGTAAGATGTCTATCTAAAAAATCAACCATAAATAATAAAAAATAATATATTTTTTTACTGGAGAGCCAATGGTGTAACACCCTACTCCCGCGTGACTCGAACCTAACATCGATGGTGATATCCGAGTCCGTGCCCTGCGAGGGTGGCGTACTACATCACTCAGTCAAAACTCAGTATCAATTTTTTTTTTAAAACATAAACATACACTATGGGGAAAAATCATGAACATACATAATTATCAGTAAATACAATGACCACGGAGCCCCTTTTTATAATTACACATTATTACAGTCCATTGACTTTACAATTTGACCTCATCATTTGTACAAAAATTCAGGAAAATACAATTTTATTAGACCCTAATGTAGACGCGAACTGATCCCGGCCTCTTCTCTTACTCACAAGCGGTTGTTAGACGCCCGTGGCCTAACGGGGTATTCTTCTCGGTCCTGAAAAATATGTTGCAATTTTGGGTGAGTTTGCGAACTCAGTGAGGTGACCATCATCGATGGTTCA
>JANZLH020395096.1:0-11024 GCA_026770325.2 Erythroxylum fimbriatum
CGAGCCTTTGATTTGCTTGTGATTCTGTTTGCTTCGTTTCTATTTCTGTTTTCCGATTGAATTGCAACAACTTATGAACTTCTGAATGGATGTTAATTTGACTGAGCTTGAATAAGGAGCATGAGAATGGATTTGTAAGATGAATAAGATGAAAAAAAAAATATCGTGATTTTCGGATTAAATCCAACGGGGATTCGGGTTCCAGTTTAGTGTTTCGTAAGAGGTTGGACATCCGGAATGGGTTCCAACATACTCTGTTTGAGCTCGAGTTTGATTAGGGTTTAGACGATTTAAAGCCTGTCTCATAGCTCAAAGACTAGCTTTCGATTGGGCCAATTGGACTCGCTCTAACAAAGTTTTGATTCCCTCTCCCTTTATCGTTGTAAATGTTTGTCATATTCGTTAGCTTCAAGTCAAGTTGGGTAGAGCTGTAAAAAATCCTAATTCAGGCCTAATTTTGAAATTCTAAAATTGAAAAGAAAATTTGAGTTCAGATTGAAATTTGATTTAAGTTTGTTGATTGCGAACGGGCTGAATTTCAGGCCTCCAATCATCCCTACTTAGTAATAAGAATTATTAGGTAAGCCTAAGTCACGAATCAACTCTGTTAGCCATACAAGGTGCATTGGTAATGGACTCTTCGGCTGTGGAAGAAAGCTGCATTGAAGTTCTCTTAAGAGTTGGGTGGTAATTCAATTAGTCAGTTTTCGGCCGCACTAAATACTTTGTATGGATAGAGGTGCACAGAAGAACTAAACTAATTCAACAATTCCAACATCTTAAGATTAGTGCATTACAATTGTTTTCAACCATTCAGTAGGAAATACTGAGATCAGTTAACCCTAAAGGGATGCTAAGTTATAAGTCTGGTGTGGGTGGTGCCATAAGCCCTGTGTCATTACGTGATCCAATTTGATGTTTGTGTATTTTAAGAAGTTGTGGCTATCATTCATTCGAAAAATGCTTCTCATTTTACTATTTTAGTGTTCACATGAATGGTCAAACGCTTGCGTAAGTAGCATTTGACTGCTTAATCATTTCACATCCATCGTTGTCTGCTCTAGAAGCTCCAAAGACAATCCAAACTTGCACGCAAAGCTCTCATTTCCGCTCTTAGATTTCTCTTAAGAAAAAAATCCACTTCCTCTATCTCAACCCAATAAACAAACCATAAATCTTCACACTTTTGACCATCCCCAACTAAGTTCACTAACAACGATCTCCTAAAACAATGGCAGTGCTTTTGTCTAGTGTCACTTGCATGCCCAAATCTTTGTTGCCAGCATCACCAACTAAAGCAGCCCCGACCCTTTTGTTCTCAAGATCATTGAACATCAGAGGACTGCCTGAGAGACCGTCACGTATATGTCCTCTACGTGTTGCGGCACCTCCGTCACCATCTGTAAGGGAAGAGGAAGACGAAGAAGAACGGAACCAAGAATATGATGTTGGTGAAGAGATAGGGGAAGACAATAGTGATTCGAGATTCTGTTGGAGAGATCACTGGTACCCTGTTTCTCTGGTGGAGGATTTGGATCCTAGCATGCCCACCCCATTTCAGCTGCTGGGTAGGGATTTGGTTCTTTGGTTTGACAGGGCTACTCAAGAATGGGTTGCTTTTGATGACAAGTGTCCGCATAGGCTTGCTCCTTTATCTGTAAGATTTTGTACTTATGTCTTGTTTTCTATTTTTGCATAAATTTGGATGGCTCTTTGCTTTGTGGGTTGAGGAATTTGATGACAATAGAAGTTTTTTGCTTGTGCAAAATGGTGTTTCTATAAATTTAAGTGCCAATTTTGATGAACTAAATTTAGGGCTAATTATAAATTCTTCATGCAAGGTTGAATTTCTGTTGATCAGTTGGACAAGAGATAGAGCTAGTTTTGTTGTTGTCATGCTATCATTTCGTAGATTATGTTGTTGGAATTGATGATCAGTTCCCTTTCTTCGTGTAGGAAGGACGGATTGATGAAAATGGGCATTTGCAATGCTCATACCATGGATGGTCATTTGATGGATGTGGATCTTGCACTCGAATACCTCAGGCTTCAGCTGACAGCCCTGAAGCTCGTGCAGTCAAGTCTCCAAAAGCTTGTGCTACTAGGTTTCCCTCATTGGTATCCCAAGGCCTGCTTTTTGTTTGGCCGGATGAGAATGGCTGGGAAACCTCTAAGACCACCAAGCCTCCCATGTAACTTATCCTCTCTGTTTGGAATTTATATGATTCTTATTTCTTGATGAATTTCATCACACCATGCCATTATGTAGCCATACATGATATTATCATAATTCAGGTTGCCCGAGGATTTTGATAAACCTGAGTTCTCAAGCGTGACTATTCAGCGAGATTTGTTCTATGGTTATGATACCCTTATGGAGAATGTTTCTGATCCTTCTCATATTGAGTTTGCTCACCACAAGGTAATGATAATATTGAAGCATATTGGTTTAGAATTTATGCCCTTATGGTTAGAACATCTGTAGCTTGTAAAGCCAAAGAAGAGCAATTTTCACTGTTTGAATGTCGAGTACTTTTTCTACTAATAGAGTCAATCTGGCTTACTCAAAGATAAGATATGTGAGACAATACAAGGGTTTGATTATTCCTCCAGTGGTAGCTTGGGCAGTTCCTCTAGTTAAGCTAACTAACTCGTACTGTCCTTATTTTGTTGATCCTGGAACCTTATCACAGAGTATCACTTGCCTCTTTATCGAGATAAAACGAGTAACTTGTGTAGTTACTTATGCTAGGGGTAATCCTAAATCAAAGCATGATCCCACTTAATAAATTAGTTACAATTAATCATATTATAGGGCTTTCTTTGCGCTGCTTTTCTTAATCATTCAGTAGTATAGATTTGCATACATCATCTATTCTGCTCTTTTAGTCTGTTAAGAATCTTTTTTAGTGTGGAATTTTCTGTTCTTCTGGTTTCTGCTCTAAGTGGTGCTTGATAACTTGTAGAATGTGTTCCTTACTTGAAATGAAATCATAGGTTACTGGAAGGAGAGACAGAGCAAAGCCCTTGCCATTTAAGCTGGAGTCTAGTGGGCCTTGGGGCTTTACTGGATCTAATGATGGAAACCCAAGGATCAGTGCCAAGTTTGTAGCCCCTTGTTATGCTATGAATAAGTAAGCTTACCTCTGACGTACATCAACCATTGCATATTTTCTTGCCATTATTTCTCATTTATATTAGTCAAATTTTTGCCGAGAATGCACGGCCGACTAAATTATGTAGCCATTTTATTGTTTGATGTTTTTGAATATTTCTGAAGTATTCTGATACTAATGTTTGTCCAGAATAGAAATAGACACAAAACTTCCAATATTAGGTGATCAGAAATGGATAATATGGATTTGCTCCTTCAATGTTCCAATGGCACCTGGGAAGACCCGTTCAATTGTTTGTAGTGCTCGAAACTTCTTCCAGTTCACAATGCCAGGGTCTGCTTGGTGGCAGGTAGTGCTTGAAACTTGTTCCAATCTTGGTTGTGCTTCTCATCTGTCTTCAAATCATGCCATTGGCATTGCAATCTGTGGGGATCTTTTAACATAATAATCATTTTCTAGTCTCTCAATTAGACTCATTCTTTCCTTGTTTATGGTATTATTCAATTGCCCTTCATTGTTCTTTTCTATGAATGATTTCATTGTCACTTTTGATATTATCTGAAAAGTGGAACTTTTTGTCCCCTTTGCATATCATAAATAACCAGCATCATTCTGTTCTTTCCCCAAATCGAATCCTTGAAATAATTTTGACTTCGATAATGCTTTACGCTCAAAATTATTCTGTGCACACAATTTGTATATTTCTTGGCAGATTGTTGGACACTGTTAAACTTGACATCAACCTTAAAGCTTCTGTGTTCTTGAATAAACCTATCCTATTTTGTATATAGCATTTCTTTTTGTATTAAGTTCGCTTGGTGGTAGCTTTCTTCCGTTCATATCTTGTAATTGTCGATGTCGAGTATAAATCATTTTCTATGTTGCTGGAAACTTCTATACGTTTCAACTTTACTGGTGGTTTAGCATCAGAAAGTGTATACGTTATTGCTTGTTCACTTATAACCTCCTGATTCTACATCCCTTGCTTTGAAACTTCAAAGAGGCTTATATTCACCAGTTTCTTGTTATACTAGGGTGTTATGTGATGTTTAGTCTAATGTGACTTCAAATTAGCAGTTCCTATACTTGGCTATCCCTCCCGTGAAGTTGGAACATTACATTGACAATGCTGGGATGGGGCTTGGCTAGCCTATGCGCTTTTAACTTATGCTCTTGACATTTCAAATTTTTTAGATTACTTTATCATGGTTAATTAATTTATCTTGTCCTTGCTTAGTTCTTCTGATTGTAAATGCTTGCATATGGTGCTAAAGTGATTTCTGGTTATGCCAGCTGGTTCCTAGGTGGCATGAGCATTGGACTTCAAATAAGGTTTATGATGGAGACATGATTGTCCTCCAAGGTCAAGAGAAAATCTTTCTTTCAAAATCAAAGGAGGGTTCTACTGATGTTAATAAGGAGTATACGAAACTCACATTTACACCAACTCAAGCAGATCGTTTGGTATTAGCATTTCGAAATTGGCTGAGGCGACATGGCAACAGCCAACCTGAGTGGTTTGGCGGTACTGACCAACAGACTTTGCCATCAACAGTCTTATCAAAACGTCAGGTATTAAAGATCTAGTGATTTTAGTATTAAGTTAAAAAATCATTTGTTAGATTCTAGAGAAACTTAGGACACTAAATTACACAAGTAGAAAACTTCTACAGGAACAGATATCCTTGTTTCATGTTTACCAAAGGACACAAAATTTGTTCTTACACTGGATTCCTTTAAGTCAACTTTGTTCCTTATAGTCTGTTCCATTGATATGGATTGCAGATGTTGGATAGATTTGAGCAGCATACTTTAAAATGTTCATCATGCAAGAGCGCTTATAAAGCGTTCCAGACTCTGCAAAAGATTCTAGTTGGTGCAACCGTAGCTTTCTGCGCAACTGCTGGCATTCCTTCAGATGTGAAGCTTCGGGCTCTTTTGGCAGGTCTTGCACTCGTAAGTGCCGGATTGGCTTATCTGATGCATCAACTTGAACAAAATTTTGTTTTTGTTGATTATGTGCACGCGGAAATCGATTAGCTAGTGATTGTTAAGAGCATGTACAGGACGGGATATTCAAAGACCAACTTCATATTAAGTACTGTATAGGAGTCAAGTGATAGATAGTGTCAGAATTTGTCCATGAATGTCCAAAGTAGCCACCTTTTGAGATTTGAGAAACTAGCAGTATATATAGTTCGGCAACACAGATGATGCGCTCTTATTGTGTTTTGCCTCGTATTAAGTTATCAAGCATGGATACTTTTTTATAATCAAAAGGTTACGAGTTCGAGTCACATAAATAACTTTTTTTTTATAATCAATTGATGCCCTCTTTTGATACTCGCAAAACGGAGAGTCTTATTACATTGCGAGAATGTAGAAGTCTAAATTTATATGCTTGTTTGCTCCAAAATGCAATGCTCTTCTCAAGAAACACTTTGATAATATTGATAGGAGCTAACCTTATGTTTTTCAAAATTTTATTTTTGGGATAATATATTTTTGATTTTATTTGATTTAAGCTCAATTTTCTAATAGCTTAAAATGAAAGATTCAGTCATAACATGTGAATTTAATTTCATTCTCTAATATACAAGGGCTTGTATTTCTTCTCCTCCTTGTTGCAATGATCCAAATTTGTTGGGTAACACATAAGATGATTAAAAAAAAAGGAAAATAAAGGGTAGTTGTACCCAGTGAAGAAATCCAATGAAGTTTTCTTAAAATAAGATTTTTAGATTTAAGTAGAGGCTGACAATAGCCCTTACTCAAGAAAATAAGCTTACACGTTTTCATAATATATACCTACGAAAAATTCTATATAGGAATTGAAATTCTGGCTTTCAAATTTTATAAAATGATGAGATATTAAATATGAAGGCAAAGTTTTGACATGGAATTGTTTGAACTTTTTTAAGTGGTGAAATAAATTTATTTTAAAAATAAAAACATCTTCTAAAATCACCATATTGATAGTTTCTTATCTTCATTTCGATATACATAAAAGTTATAAAATAAATATATACAAAACATTTTCATAATTGATGATCCGTATTTTTATAAAAATATAAATATTCTTAATTATTAATGATAAACATTAATAGTAACTAAATTATTGTCATATAATTAGTCTCAATTATATTCAAAACTAAGTAGCTACTTACCTTCTAAAGAATCAGATCCTTAGACTGCTGCCTCAGAAACTTCTCAATTAGTAACTTAGTTGCAACATTTAATTATTCCCAACAATAATGATTATTCCACGTAATTGAAAAAAAAAAACAAATAAAATGGTGTAAGAATAACAGCAAAAATGCAGACACATGCGCTTTGCGTACTGTTCATGGATTATCATGCTTGCATGAGCCTGGTTTAGATAGATAAGTTAAAGATTTTGTAAATCTAAATCATATATAGTATTGTTTTCTTAAAACTATACTATGAAATCAGATCCTCTGTCCAGTTTTACTCTGTCTTATTCTGTCTCATGGAATCTCAGCCATTTATTTTGCGGGACCCACGCGGGTCTCATGCGAGTCTCACATAAATAAATGGATGAGATTTATTGGACACAATAAAATACCATAATATTGGACAGGAGATCTGAACTCCTTCTGCATACATACTGAGACTAAGCAGAACAGTACTCAATGCATGTATACTGTATATTAAACTATTTTATGACTAACCCTTCACTATTGCAACTTGTTCCGTACTTGGATGAGATGAGAGCCATTTTCAGAGAGATTCTGAGCTTACAAAGTGGAAGCTCCTGGTGGAGTGTGGTTGCTTCATCCCCTAAAAATTGTTGCAAAGTTAGTGTAAGATGAACATATGGTAGTCATAACAGGTTCACACTCCTGTCATTTGCAGATAATTGCCTACTGTTTTAGACTTCAATTACCTGTCATATGGTTGCATTTGAGTCGCTTGGTTGTTAACTGCTTTTCCATCACGCTTTGTCAGGAGACTAATTACTGCTGGAGTGTGGCCAACGAACAAAGCAACATGGCCCATAAGCTTGTCTTTCCTAGAGAAGGTAGTGCCACAAGAACACTGCCATTTAAGATCTCCACAGTGTTTCTCATGAGTCCTCAGATCAGACAGCACAGAGAATTGCTTCCTATTGCAACACTTACACACATACATTTTAGGGCAATGACTCCTTTTGTAATGATTCTTCACACATATCATGGATTTCAATGGCTGAAACTTGGCATGTTTTTGGTTCCATCTACATCCTTCTTGTGGGCAAGAGTACTTTCTTGGCATCTTCATCGACGAATCGTTGTCCCCCATTGCATCTTCGTTGCTATTCTTCATGGGGTTGCTCAAAGCGGCACTAGTTTTATATTCATCACCGTGAGCTCTCATGTGCATCCTCAAATTTGCGTCACGCTTGAACCCTTTCCCACAAACTTGGCAATAGTGTGTGTATTTAGCTAGTAAATCCGCTGGATCCACTTCAATTATATCGTAATCCTTCATCGACTTCTCTCGTAACCCTTCAACCATATTGTCGTTCCCTTGAAAAAATTCTCTCCTCTCAACCTTATTATGGCTGCTCATGACCTGGACACCCCTATTGTTGTTGCAGTTGCTATAGTTCTCTCCGTACCACCCTAAAGTTTCAGAAGAGTAAAAGCTTTGCTCTTTATCTTGACCGATGTTACCTGATGTTTTGGCAGAGAAGGTCTGTTGTAACAGGTCAGCATGTTGAGTAGTCTTGCCACGAAACTGGTGCAATTCATGAGTAGAATTATTGTTGCCTGAATTGCCATTAAAAGACATCTGTTGAAAAGTGAACAAAATTGAAGAAGCAGTGACTATAATTTCCTTGATCATAGCTCCCAAGCTGTCTAACGCAACAGACGTTGACTCGGACTGGGTTTGATCTGAAGACGTGAGGATTGTAACCAATGACTGAACCAGATGAACCTTGTCTTTGAGAATTGAAAGACCGTAGAGAAGAGTATTTGAGTGACCTTCTAGTGCAGAATTTGGCTCCAGAGAAGACGAAACAGCATCTTCGGGAACAGTATACATTTGTAAGCTCTGCGGAACGGTACTAGGAAAACATGAAGTGGACCCATAAATCATTTTCAAGGATCTTTGCTATATTTCACTCGTATATGAACACAAGTATCTTAATTAGTTCCCCTACAATAAGGTTTTTGGATCATCTGTTCCGTGTAAGACATGTTAAGCGTAGTTATGTAGGGAAGAACAGGAAGCGTCTGTCCTCATTGGCAGTTCTTAAAAAACCTTATGACGGATTACATCAGTCGAGAGAGATGTGAAAGTCAACTTGAAACCCTATTTTCTTCCCCACTAAAGACCTTCCTCGCTTGGAGACAATCCTAAGAAAAGAGTTCTAATAAACAATCCTTTGCCCTGGGTGAGGGTTCCACTCAAATGTTTCCTTTGGTCTTGTCTATTTTATAATTGTACACTGCACAACTCACAAAGCCCTTCTCTCTCTCTTTTGAACCTTTTTTTACTAACGATTTCACATTGGATTGCATGATGTCACTATTGCTTTTTCAAATAAAAAACAATACTAAGTCGTCACCTGTAGTTTAAAATTTCGCAAATTGACGACTTCATTAATAAAATTATTTAAATATGATCAAAAGTATTTTTTAACCCTGTTTTGAAATTTGGTTAGAATCAGTCGGTTTGACCGGTTTGATCGGTGACCGATCGGCTATTCGATCTGGATGATTTTTAAAAATTAGTTTTTAATTGAACTAGTACGAATTGGTAAGAACTGATTAATTGACCGGTTTAACCGGGGTTGGTCTAACCAGTTGGCTACTGGTTCAATGAATTTTTTTTTTTTGCTTTTTTATTTGATGTATTTTTTGATTCTTTCAAAAATAAAACCCATCTTTTCTCCAGAAATCTAACAGAAGTATAGAAATTTATATTATTTGGTATATTTTTCTATTTTTTAATATTACTAATATTATATAATTATTGCGTAATTATGACGTCACACTGATTCGACCGGTGGTCGAACCGGTGGAACTGATGACCAATAAGACTTCCTATTCGACGTCCGGTTCGAATTTCAAAACCTTGATTTTTAGTGTCCAAAAAGATTTAATGTCAATTTTACTGAATTATTTTGTACAATTAAAAGAATCAAAACTAAAGAAAATTATTACTTCTTTTTTTTTTTTTTGGTTTGGTATTGCGTCTAACCTGGTGCTAAGACATCTAAACTAAAAAAGAAAACCTAAGAATTGCCTCAGAGTTTAAGGAAACTAGCCAGTTGACAAATGCACTCTCTCTTCTTTTGTCACCTTTTTTTATTAATAAATTATGATTGACCATTTCTTAGAGTTTTGCTGTTACAAGTGAACTAGACTTTTGACATGTTTTGAAAATTGGACTAAAAATTAAATCGGTAAGATATAAGATTAAAAAGTTTAATTGGTGTTAGACGGTTATAAAATTGGCTAAAAATTAAATAAAATTAAAGAATTTAAAATATGATTGAAAAAGATTATCTTTACTCTTCGAAGAATTTAAAGCTTAATTAAAAAATAATATCAAATTTAATTAATTAATTAATTAATTATAATTTATAAGAATTTATTAATTAATAAAAATTGACTGATTAATTAATAAATCAATCGGTTTTTAACAAAATTTTTTTATAAAAGTAAGTCAAGCTGAAAAGTTAAAAATTAAACCTAAAAATTGGACGATTCAAACCGACTAAACTGATTGAACTTTTTAATCATTACTTACAAACAATCAAATAAAAGAGTTTCTATTGAAAAGAAAGCAACTCTGTCATAATTAGTTAGCAAAACTTTTCGATCAAAGGTTAATTATTTTTCCATATATTGTATAAGTTGAGTGATTTTTTGTGCTAATTCCAGATTATTTATTCGTCCGTGTAATGTTCTATGTCATATTGTATGCAGAATGGTTTGATTTTAATAATTTTTTTGAATCCAATCAATTATAAAAAAAACAATTTTTAGACAACTAATAATTTAATTGATTGGGAATATTATGTGATGACATTTTTATTCATTTAACTTTTTAAACAATATAAATTTATTTTCAAATAACGATTCCAGAATGTAGTATTAATACTAAAGATTCTGGTTCAAATTCTACAATAAATACATAAGGTGAGGGAATCCCAATGCGTTCTGGTCTACAAAATACTACAACTAGTTAAGCAAGCGAAGTAGCTATAGCAGAACAAATTAATTGTATGTTCAACTTGGTAGGTTTCATTTAAACATTGATTTATGATATCGACGAAGACATGTAAGAACAATAGCAAAAGAAGAGGAGAGGAGGTAACATAGAAATTGTAATCGATCTAAGTATACCATCCACCCCTTTGGCTCAGCTCAGCTGTAGCTGTAGGATAGTTAGATAGACACGCAAGGGAATCTTGGTTCAAACTAAGTCCTAATCAACAAAAAAATGTCAAATAAACTCGATTCAGCATGCTATTACGATACGTAAACTAATTATAAAATAATCAAAAGAAGATAATTATAAATATATAAAAATTAAAATTTTCAACTTAGAAAATCCTAATTCATTATAAATTTATATGTCTAATTTTACACTATTCATTTATATTATTGTTAAAAACTTAAAATATCAATAAGATTTTGCCAAAAGTCTTCTGCGAGAGACAAAACTCATGGCCTTTTAAGTTGAACCTAACAAATAGTAGGCATGAACTGAGCGATGGATGCAGAAATCTTTAGCCTCCTGTCAAGCATGCACAACCAGAAGTTTTATGGCAAATCACATAAAACAGCCTTTGTGATATACTTGATTATTCATCTTAGCCCCTGTGTTTTTAATTCGTTCATCTTAATTCCTGTATTTTTTATTCTCATTCAAGATACCCCAATTTGGTAT
>JANZLH020395142.1:0-11018 GCA_026770325.2 Erythroxylum fimbriatum
TCCTTTATGCTTTTGACTCTCTTTTCCCCTACAATACCAAATGACAACTTGCAGTATCAATGTTACTCGGATTCAATATCAATTTGTGACAAATATACTGTCAAATTGTATAAAGTGTGACTCATATAAGGGACTAACTAAAGCACCCAAATTATAAATTAAGAGTCAAAAAGTACATTAAAGATAGCAGAAGTGTAGCCAATTTATGTAATAAACTTGGGTTCAATCAATCTCGCGGCCTCAAGCGGGCAGCCGAGAGAAGGCTATAGGTCAACATACATGTGACTAATGAAATGGGTTCATCTCTTTCCCAATCACAAGCAAATTTATGCTCAATTCAATCATAAGCTCATACTTTCATGCTTTTTCTTCTTTTCATTTAATTCAAAATGTTATAACCTCTTTAAAGGTATAACATAATCACAATGCATCATGCATTTCCGATCAAGTCACAACAATGCAATTTCAAAAAAATCCATTTCAAGCAATCAACGTACACAAACATAGGCAAGAATTGGCCCAATCACACAATAACTATAAATAAATTACCTACCTAATTTGTTCAAAAATCCAAACTCAAGGTTGTCTTTCCCCTAGCTCTTGGGTTGGATTCTCTTGGTTTCCTAAAATAAACTAAGTCTCATTTAAACCAATTTTCCAACGAAAATCCATAAACTTCAATAATCACATAGATAAAATAAATAACAAAATGGGCTTAGATTTAACCTACCTATAGTTCATCTAAACTAGTAAAACCAAACCCTAATTCCAAAGCCCACGAAAATCAAAATGGGTCTCATCTTTTTTCTCACATTTTTCCAACACAAAACCCTATTCTCCCTCTCTATAATCCCTTTCTCATCAAAGCAAGAAGAAAAGATGAACTTACCTCTAACAAGCTTAATTTCTCTTCTTTTTCTTCTTTCTTTCTCTCTCACAATTTTCTCTTCTTCTTCCCTAACTTCCACGATTCTTCTTCTTCTCCTCTCTTCTCTCACGTTTTTCTCCCTTCTCTCTTTCTTTACACGATTTCTGTTCTTTCTTTCTTACTTCAAGACCATTTATTTGGTCTTTTCCCATTTTACCCTTCATTTACCTTGTCCTTCCCATTTTACCCCCTTATGTCTATTAAAACTAACATCTTATACTTCTAACTCCTTAACTAATGATCATGGAAAAATTGAAGGAATTTGATAATACTTCATTCTAGAAAAATGTTCCCCATTATCTTAAGTTTCTAATGACACCAAAATAATTCAATTTAGTTCATAAATCTGAAAGTTATGCCCCAAACATTTTCAGACTGTTCTTATATTGAAACAATATTCTATACTCAACTTCCATCCTGAAATTGAAATTCTTAGAGACTGAATTAAAACCCAAATTCTTCAGACAATTTGTAGCCATAAGTCTCTAATTTAATCCAAGTCAAGAATCATCTCGTTTGGAAGAGCTTAAGATTAGGAAGTCATGTCATATTCCTATGAAGTTGTAGGATATGGAATTTTAGGCTATTAAGCATTGTGAAATGAATCTTGATGATGTAGGACTGCACAGAAAACTGGGATTTCAAGAGCTTTAAGAGATGTAGAATGACTCTTGTGATAGTGCAACGATCTACAAGGAAAAATACCAAATCTTTCTATAATAAGATGATCTCAAGGAAAATCTTTGTTATTTATCAAAAAGTTCTTCTCATCATTTTAGAATTAAATTAATTCTGGGTAAGTTACGTTCTCATTAGGTTGGTCCATTATGGTTTCTAAAGTTTTTTCCTGTGGTGCATTAGAGATTCAAAGTCTAAAAGTAAGGAAGTTGTTTAACTTCAATGGTCATCGCCTAGAGCCCTACTATTAAGGATTTTAAATGGAAAATATGGACGTGGTGATCCTCAAGGTCCCAGATCAAGATCATGTGATAAAGACGAAGTTGAGTCAATGATAATAAACAAAGGCGCTAGTTAAGGACAACCTAGGGGGAGTTTATTCCTTTTCTTTCATATTTTTGAATTTTTGTTTCTGTTGAATGTTCCATATCTTACATATAATGTTACAAGATGGAAAACATAAGTTTTAAGTATTGAAGAGAGGAATTTGGTTCTTATATATGTTCTTGAGTTCTTTTTTTATGTTTGAAAAAAAATGAATTCTCTCTTTTTCAATTGCTTCTAGAACTATCAAATTAACTTAAAAAAATTCACGAAAACTTAGGCATGTTCTTTTACTCCTATGATTGGTCAATGTACACTTCCTTTCGAAGAGTAGTGATTAGGAGGTAGAAATAAGCCAGTGAGTTTTTGAGCCTTTTGGACTAATACATCCATATTCGTCTCACTATCTTTTGTTCAAATGTGACCTTCAAGACATGTACATCCTAAATTTGCCTTGATTTTCTACTTGAGACCATATTTTTATTACATGCATCATTTATGGGCTACAGTAGACAAATCGTTTACCTAATAAAATGATTTTTTCCCGTTCTTAAATCCCTTTAAGCTTTATTAGCCTATTCTTTTTATGTTTACCACATTATGAGCCTTTAACTTAACAAAATGCCTTGCCCAAGACTTAAAGCTAGTGGATCATTTATGGTTGTTGATGTCTGTGGATACACAAGAAAATAAGTATAGGGGTGCTTCTATACGCGGGTTAGCTATAGTTGATGGAATGTGATTTTTATTTTCTATTGATGAGCACCATTACTGATATAGTTTCTTTGTATCTTTATCTCTAAAAAAGAAAAGAAAATCTATTTATCAAAGAAAGCAAATTATCGAGGAGGAAATTCATTTATTTTACTAGTTATTAATGTTAATATTTCTTTCCAACGTTATAAGGAATGGGGACTTGATTATGATGTAAACAAGGAAGAAGTTTTTATGAAAGGACACTCTTTATGGTTATAATGGATCGTTCATCTTTATTCTTATAGGTGATTTCTTCTAGTTCCTTGCAACTCATTTGTTTTCTAGTATAAAGACTTGAATCAGATATATGGAATAGAGTTTTTACATCCATCATAGCTTATGGTAACCAGACTTGATTGGATGTTAAGTTTTTCACTCGATACTCTATTGAGTGTTCTTCCTACTTCACTAATTTTGATGAATTTTTAACTATGTGAACCATATATTTCTCACTTTAACCTTTAGCCCCATTATAACCTTGAAATTCCTTTAATTCATATTATGCATGTGAATCTTTAGAGGTGGAGAATTATAGAGATATGCAAAGTTGTGGAATGTCTTGATCATAAATGTACTTATATATTAAACTTTTTTAAAAACACATCTTGTAAAATTCCACCCCTATATTTTTTACAAAGGGAATGGTTGTTGATTAATGATGGGTAAAAATAATGAATGTTCAATTCTTGCTATGGTTTTAAATATTGTTCCTTTTTTCTTATGTCTGTCTATTCTTAAGCAATATGGTTAAAGAGGAACTGTTTTGATTTTAGTTTTGATCTTTAGTTTTGCCCAAGCATGTTAAAAGGCTAAAAGTGGGGGAGTTATCTATTTATTCCCTAATGCTTACTAATTAATGTTTATATTACGTCTATCATACTTATTTTGTTTCAGATTTTGGTTTAGGAACAAGTTGGGGGAAAGAAAAACTAAAATGAGTTAAATTCACATCCTTGGTGTAGTTGTATTGATATTTGTTATTATTTGCCTTTATAAAGCAAAAATGAGATGAGTTAAGGTGAAAACTATACAAAAAATGGAAGGAAGGAGTCATTGTGACTTACACTCCTGTGTAAAAGTGTACATACACAAGTAAATGACTTACATGGTTGTGTATGAGACTGTGTAAGTCATTAAAAAAGTGTGTGAACTTGAAGATGCTATTTCAACTATGTTTATGACCTACATGCTCATGTGGAGACCTGCACACCCATGTAAGTGAGTTATACAATTGTGTATCTTTCCTGTGAATCCAACTGTGAACGTGTAGCTTAGTGATTTCGGGAAAATTGACATACACGGTCACATACATACCTATGTAGCTGACTATGTATGATCACATAACCCTAATTTTGAAGTTTAGAAAGGGCAATTAAGAGGCCAATCAATATATGTATAATATACATATTAGAGACACCAAAGGACACATATTACTTGCCTTTTGAAGAGTTATAGCTAGTTAATCTTCTTCTTTCCGGTTTAGAAGGGATATCAAGGTCGATTACATGTTTTGGCATTAATCAATCTTAGCAATGTTGTTCTTAACTCTCTTTTGAAATTGATTATGTGATTATATTCAAATTTTAGGATGTATTTATGAATAATTTAGATAGGGCTTGCTAAATCATTCGTGTATGGATATATCACCATAATTATGGTTACAATCCAAAATTATTGCAAATTTGATTCATATGCGGTAAAATAATGATTGTGCATTATTAAAGATAATATAACGTAAGTTAAATGATCCAAGCTTGTGTGATTATTGCTTAGATTAACCTGTTTTCCTTATTTGTTATGTGGCTGTCACATTAAAACTAGAGAGCTTGTTATGGGTTATTTGATAATTAGGCCTAAAAAAAGATCTTGCTTTATTAGTTACAATTGAAACGAAACTGAGATTAATAGAGCTTGTTGTTACTCTATGGTTGAAAGCTTCATAGAGAGGTACAAGAACAATGTTACAATTGATTATGCACATATATATGATGGTTGAAATTGAACTGCAAACTAGACTAAAACCTATTAATTAATCCTTAAATTTTTTATTGTTTTATTTTACTTGTCTTACAAAGTTTAATTTTATTTTGTTATGTCAATTGAGGTCATCCAACATAATTTAAATTTTGGATCAATATGCACTTCATTTTCTAAAAATAATAATAGGAACAATTTATTAAAAAATTAAATCACATTTTAAAATAAAAATTTAACTTATTTTGCGATATCAAATAAAATTATAAATTATAACAATCAAACATTCAAATTTTGCTCACTTTTTTTTATGAGCAATTCCCTCTATCTTCTTTCTAGAAATGGCCAAAGATATAATTTCTATTTTAAACTAAAATTTCCCTTTTCTCTAACAATTTTATAATTTTGTTACTATTTTTAGAAAAACCGCTAGATGGAACTTCTTCCGTCTAGATTCCTTTCTTCTTTTTAACAATCATTGCTACTTCGGTTAGCTTAATGCCCTCGATTCCTTGCAATCAATAAGCCCCTCTTTCCTTTTCCTCCTTTTCCTCATTTGGTACATCTCCTTTACCTAACAAGTCCTAGATTATAACCTTAGTTACACGTAACATTGCAAATAAGTTAATCCTAAGCCTCAAGATTATTGATAAGTATGTTTAGTTAAAAGACTTAAGTGTTTTCAATAATAAGTCTTACTAGGATTATGTAAGGAATAAGTCAAATTGTACAAAGTTAATAGTTTAAACAAGTTTCTCCAAGAAACTCCTTCATATTATGGCTGTTATTCTCATAAAAGCTCACCATTATAGATAACCTTCATGGTTCAACTTCTATCAATTCCACTTGCCTTCTATATAAGTAAGATCCTACGTCTTTATGCCATTTATTCTTTCAATGTGACTTTACCAAAGTAATATGGCAAAGGATACTTAGGTTCTTTAATCTTGATTGTCCGGTCACCATTTGGACTGATATTATTTGATTGATGATCAGGATGCAATGGAGAAATAAGAATGATATCATCAGCTTTAAAATTTTCCTTGGCAATGTCATCTACATCCATCGGCAAAAGAGGAACTTGATGGAATTTCAAGGGAAGTAAATGCCAAATCAAAAGTTACTTCGAGAGTGCCACCAAAAAATTAATGGATTAATTTAAGACACTCTTAAACTTATCCTTGATGTATATTCAACTTAATAGTAGGTTTTTTTTTTGTTATTATTAAACTGTTGAGCAAATGTCAACTTGATTTTGCTTACTAGCTTATCGACTTTGGCTTTGGTTTGTCTTGTAACACTTTGGATATAGATTATTTCTATTAAATCATTGCTTTTCTTTTAAAAAATAATTCAGCATTTTAAAAAAAATTATTAAGAAGAAAGAAAAATATGAAAATGAATTAAGAAATATTTGGATAAAAATGCAAATTAAGAAAAATGCTAGAAAAGGTTGATATTAATAAATTTTGAGTAATATTGATTTTTGACAACAATAAGAAAAATTATTTTACATAAAAAAGAAAAAGATAATCATTTTGCATCCCTTCCATATACCTTATAATAATATATTTTATTCTTTTATATCATTTTAGTTCACAAGGTAAAACTAAAAGGCATTTGGCTTTAATCTAAAAATTTGCACGTACGGGTTTTTTTTGAATGATCTATATCCTTAATGTATTCTTATTTAATACAAAGTTAGAAATATAGGGGCTAAATTTTAAAGTAAAATAACATTGTAATTTGTATATATATTATGAGAAAAAAGTATAATACAACATTTGGAAATTACATGTAATTGAAAATTCTAGTAATAATAAAATTACAATTTTATAAAAAGCAAATTACATTTTAAATTTAAAAAAGTTGACTAATTTTGTAAAATCAAATAAAATTATAAATTATAACAATCAAATATTTAGAGTTTGTTCACTTCTTATCGTTAGAAACTCTCTATAGGAAATTCCTCTACCATCTCTCTAAGAATTGCCCAAGATATAATTTAATTTTTAACTAACTTTTTGCTTTTCTCTATCTCTTTCAAATTTTTGTTACTAGTTTTAGTAAAAATGTTAGAGAGGACTTCTCTTACCTAGCTTCCTTTCTTCTCATTCACCATCGTTGATGCTATTGTTAAGCTCAACTCCCTCGGTTCCTTGCAATAAGCTAAGCCCCTCTTTCCTCTTTCTCTTTATATTTATCTAGTATAGCTCCTTTAATTTGCCTAAACAAGTTCTAGATTAGGAACATGAGTTGTCCTTAACATTGAATATAAGATAATCCTAAGCCCCAAGATTACTGATAAGGATGTTTTGTTTAAATACTCATCAAACGTTTTCACTAAAAAGTCTTGTTAGGATTATAACAGCAACAAAGTCTCCCAAAGTCCAGCGGAATAAATTTTATTAGTTTGAACAAGCTTCTCTGAGAAACTCCTTCATATTAGAGCTAGCACTCTCTTGAAAGCTCAATACTAGCTATAAGCTTTATTGCTTAACTTCTATCAATTCCACTTGCCGTCTATGTTAGCAAGACACTAAGTTTATGGGACATATATTCTCTTAATGTGACTTTAGCAAAGTAATATGGAAAAGGATACTTTGACTAATTAATCTTGATGATCTAGTTTCCATTTGGACTGATATTGTTAGATGGATGATCGAGATGTAGTGGAGAAATAAGAGTGAGTTCATCAATTGCAGAAATTTCCTTGGCACAATCATTTACTTCTTTTGGAAAAAAAAAGGAACTTGAGGGAATTTCAAAGCAAGCATATGTGAAATCAAGAGCTATTCCAAGAGATAACAGTGCATAATAATGAATAAATTAATTTAACACATTATTTAGCTTATCTTTGATGTATATTCAACTTGATAGTAGGCTTGCAATTATTAGATTGCTATAGTAAAATGTCAACTTTATTTTGCTAACTAGCTAATCGAGGATGGCTTTGGTATGTTATGCAACTCTTTTGTTGTACCTTATTTCTATTAATTCATTACTTTTCTTTAAAAAATTATTTATTTTTTTTAACTCTCTACCTTCTCTCTACCAAAATTTACCTTTTTACCCTTAACTATTTCCATTTTTGGAAATTAATTTCGTGCACTTAGTTGCTTCCTGTTTGTTGGTTAGGTCGACGGTAGCTTCTTTTCCTCCATAGAGGGCCTATCACAGGCCAACAAGGTTTATAAGGATCTGGGGGAGTAGGCAACCTTATCTTTTGATGAGTTTCCTCTTCGAGTCAATCTATTCTCAATAAGATGAAGGCTAGTGTTTGTAATAAGAAGATTAAGATTATTTAGTCTAAAATACAAATGAAGCACTTTCAAGAAGTGGTAAAAGATGGGATTGTCTATCCTCTTTTGGAACTATTGAAAGTTAGAGAAAGAGCCTGGTCGACTGTCTTGGTTGGATCATTTTGGAACAAAAGACCTGTTTTTCCTAGCATTCAAGCTTGGGCTAATTCAAAGTGGGGTAAGAGAGGATTGGAGAAAACACTGCTCATGGATGATGGCATAGTGTTGTTTAAATTTGCTTTTGATAGTAGCTTTGATGAAATATTAGAAATGGGGTCATGGCATATTGGTGGACAACCAATGTTTGTGTAAAAATGGAAGCCTGAAATTGATGTTAACAAAGAAAATATTGAGGTGTTTGCTATCTGGATCCGTTTCCATATTCTTCCTTTAGAGTTAGGGGTGGCTGAAGGATTAAGTTTTATAGCAAGCTCCTTGGGAAAGCCATTATGCATAAATGCACAAACATTTAGCATGGAGAGAATTGGTTATGCCAAAATTTGTGTGGAAGTGAGTAGGAATGCTAAGCTTCCTAAAACTTTATCCATAATGAGACTTGGTTTGATAGGGGACACGGAGAAGACATTGATTAAGTTGCCTTATTGACAATGTGTGTCAAGTACGCTGCAAAATTTACCTAACTCTACACACTAAAATTTGTAATTAAGTTGAGTCGAGATTGAATCTGTAGGGAGTTCAGCTAATTTCCGTAACCAAAATTAATTGATGCAAGGAAAATATAAAAGGGGGGAATTTTGGATTCTTAGCCATTTAGAAAATAAAATAAAAATACACTATTGAAAAAAATTAAAATAAGCTATCAAAAATGATTAAACTGTCGAATATACGTAAGGTCAGGTTCTAAGGTCAATCTCAGTCTAAACATGGTCAAGCATATTTCATCATCCTAACGTCTTTACAACTCTCTTCAGATTATCGATCTAAGACTAATAGAACACTTTACTATTCTTGGTTTTCCCTTAGGTTTTGTTTAATCAAGATACGATCATTAATTAAACCTAATTACTAAATAACCTATGATACAATCTCTAGATTGAATTTGGCAGTCATATTACGATATGGAAAATGATCAATATAAGCAGTAACCTCACATGTTTGGGTTATCTAACTATTATATTGTTCTAACAATACGAGATCATTAGATGCTACTCACTGATAGAGCTGGTCGAGTGCATTGTAAAATTTACTCAACTCTACCCATTAAAATTTGTAGTTATGGTGAGTTGGGATTGAATCCACGGGGAATGTTTGGTTAATTTCCATAAAACAATTAATTGATGCAAGGAAAACATAAAAATAGGGGTTTTGGAATTTTAGAATTTTATAAAAAAAATAAAAGGAAACTATCGAAAGCAAATTAAAATAAGCGATAAAAATGATTAAACTGTCGAATATATGAAAGGTCCAGTTCTAAGTTCAATCTCGAACTAAACACGATCAAGCATATTTCATCATCCTAACGTCTTTACAACTCTCTTCAGACTATTGATTTGAGACTAATATAATGCTCTCCTAATCTCGGTTTTCCCTTAAATTTTGTTTAATCAAGATATGATCATTAATTAAACCTAACTACCAAATAACCTAGGATACAATCTCTATATTTAATTTAGCAGCTATATTACGAAGTGGAAAATGGTCAATATAAGCAGTAATCTTACACGTTTGGGTTATCTAACCTAAGTTATGTTATTCCTAACGATACGAGATGATTAGATGCTACTCATAAACATCAAAAGCAACGATTACGAATTACATTTAATGTTTTAGCAATAGGATAGAAATAGAACAATCAAAATAACGTATTAAGATTGTTCATCGCAAAACCCGATGAAATCAACACCAACAATGCAACAATCGAAAAGAAATTACAACCTTAAAATGATAAAATAGCTTAACAGTGATTTGGCATCGATATTCCCATTAAACCGACATTAAGAAGCTAGCCTTCCATCTTCATGTTTATGGTCCAAGCGTGAACCATCTTCCCCATAGCTGCTTTGGTGGTGACAGAATGAAGAAAAACCTAGCACCTCCACCCCACTCTCCTACGCTCCTCTCTTTATTTTTTGATTTAATTTCTGGTCTACTGGTACTATTGATGCCCCCCTTTATTATTCGTGTCACTCTTTTTACAAAAAAGACCCTGCATAGTATGCGTTTTGACATGCTTGCTCCTCCTTATGTGCTGCGTTTTGATGCTCCTCGGACATTACTGTGCGTCTATGTTTCATTTGGCATGGAATGCATTTTGGTATGCGCTGCTCTTGCTTAGCTTCCTGCGCTGCACATCATTTTCCTTTTGCTGTTGCGTTGCTTCATTTTATCATCTGTTATGCGTCGTTTTGGGCTAACGTTGCATCCCACCTATTGCATGTGTATTTTTCTTGTCCACCTTCCATCATCCTTTGCTTTATACGTGGATCTTCAATTTATGCATAAATTATGTAACACCGAATTTTTCGAGCCTTTTGTGTTGTTCTGTATTTGGAGATACTACTATATATTGATGTATACATGGTTGTATATGAGTTTAAATATGTAATTGAATCCTTTTGGTACATATTCCATTGATGTATAACATTATATTCCCTACATGAACTTATGGTTCATCGGTATGCGAAATCTTGGAAATTTCCGATACATAAGCTTTTAAGTGTGTAAAACCGAATCCATCGAATGGATAAGACCGTGTTGGTTAAATTAAATGTATTCTAATGCCTTAGAAGTAATTAGACATGATTTATAGACTTATAAGACACTTAGAAAGCTAAATTGGAGAAGTTTGTGTACATATGGACTTAATTGCAAAATTTGTAAAAGTTAAGGACTTAATTGTAATTTTTCAATTCTTTGATGACCAATTTGTAATTTTATAAAGTTGAGGGGCATAATTATAATTTTCAAAAGTCCAAGGACCAAAATGAAAATAAAATTTTTGGTCATTCCCAAAATTTGGACTTAATTGCCAATTTGAGACAAGTTTAGAGGGTATAATGGTAATTTCACATAACTAAGGGCAAATTGGTAAATTC
>JANZLH020395306.1:0-11000 GCA_026770325.2 Erythroxylum fimbriatum
AAAATTAGCACACAACAATTCATTTGTTACAGAGATTTGAAGGTGACCTCATCATGCGTACATCAGTCAAGCAACAAGCAACAAAATTCTAGTGATTGCATTTCAATAAGGAAACGATGAACTGCAAACATCATGTGAAAAGCAGTATGGTCGTAGGTAGAAAACTAAAAAAACAATATGATCGGTCGTAGGTGATAAGCAGAAGTGGATTACAGGACAACTAGAAAAGTGGATTACAGGTAGAAAGAATAGTCGAGGATACAACAATCTCATTCCTCAAAATACAATCATACATTAGCGAATAAATGATTGACCTAGAAAATGAAACCAATCGATCGATAAATGGAAGCAACTAACATCAGAAAAAAATGAAACTAATAGATCGAGAAATGACAAAAAAGCAAAAGAAAGCATGTACCTGAAATGAATCGAGTGAAGATGGGTTGTGTCCCTTGAGAACTGTGGAAGATTTACGTTTCTCTTGTGAAGATCGGTTTGCAAAAGAACCGTGGAAGATTTGCGATAAAGGTATAAACGTCTGATATAAACGTAAGTGACGGAAAAAAGTCTACCCAGAAAAGCCCCAAATTTTAGCTTTTGAAAAAGCTGTATTTGAGCTTCTAAAAAAGCTATTTCTACTTCAAAAGTGCTTTTGAAGTTTACAGCCAAACACTCACTTTTTTCTTTAAATAGCTTTTACGGTAGAAAAAAGTGCTTTTGGAGCTTCCAAAAGCTGAACCAAATAGGCTCTTCATAGTTTAGCCCATATTTTTGAGAAAATCCTCGAGCTACCAAGCGAGCTTTGTGCTCTCAACCGATTTGTCGACGCAACGCTTTATTTTATAAACCCATTTGCAAAAGGTAGGCTTCACATCTCTTGGCTTTGGCACAAACTCCTAAGTTTGATTCCACTCCAATGCAAAAATTTCTTCTTCCATAGCTTTAGTTCATTGTGGACTTTGAAACACTTCCTCAAATGTCTCTGGCTCCATTTCTTCTGCTTCTTGTACTATTGCAGCATTGGCATATTTGGGTTTGAGCTTTCTAACTCTTGGTGATCTTCTTAACAGAGTCGGTATTTCTACTCCATTATGCTCTTCATTTAGTTGTTGATACACACCAGTTTGTCAAGGAGCTTGAGTCACACCTTCTTCGACATCATTGTCATCACCTAGACTCAATTGGATTTGAGAAGACTAAAAAGGACCCGAGTTTGGTAATTATTCCTTGTCCGAGGACCACCATGAAGAAGCTTCAACAAACAGTACATTTCGGGATGTGTAGCACTTTCTTGTTGTAGGACCGTAACATCTCCATCCCTTTCTTTGGTTGTCATTGTTGAATATTGGCTCAAAAAAAGTCAGAAATGGAAGCTTGCAAAGTCAAAAATTGAAGCTACTTTTAGTGATCAACAATGGTGGTTTGGTTTTTTCCGGTGATCAACAATGGTGGCTTTGTTCACACCCATTGAATTCTCTATAAATTGGAGGAACAATAACAAAAGAGTTGAGAGTTGGGAAGAGAGCACAACGTTTCTGTTGTGAGAGGAGAGTAGAAGAGTGCTAGTGAGAGAGCTAGAGCAAAATTTTCGAAAGAAAAGAGAGAGAAGAATAGTGAGAAGGAGAGAGAAAAGGAAAAATTAGATATATATGTTTTTTTGTTTTCTCTTTTCTAATAAGAGTGGGTTAATTTTGGGTCTCTTGGAAAATTGAGTGATAAACACTATTGTATGGTCTCACTGTTATAGAGAAATACTCAGTCGTCTCCAAATTGGACGTAGGCATTGCCGAACCAGTATAAAAATATTGGTATTTTTTTGTTGCTGTTTTATTTTTACTCCAAATTTATTCACGTTTCCGCACAACAAGTGATATCAGAGTTCCAGTTTTTCGACTGGGATGTTGTAGGAGTGAAAATATATTAGAGCTACAGTACCGATGAATAGTGTCGGTGAACAATACCGGTGAACAGTGTCGGTGAACAGTACGGGTGAACCGTGCCAATGAATAGTGTCGTGCTACAGTATCCGCGCTACAGTCCCCGTGAACAGTGCCAGTGCTACGGTGCTGTGAATAGTATCAATACGTATTTGTAAATAGTAACAAGTAGATGGCTGGAGATAAAGACGAGCCCGTGAAATCGTCTTTGTATCAAACTGGTACAAAGTGAAAAGAAAGAATGCTAAACCTGTGTCATTTGCAAATCCAATGTCATGCAAATCCTGCACCATAAAACCATTACATTTACCGCATGCTACAATAACTTGTAACAAAATACAATGTAATCAAAATAAGAAATTTATATAAAGTAATAGGTGCAACTGCACGGCATGATCAAGTATTATCAGAATGAAAACAACTAAATCTAGGAAAAAATGTGTGTGTGTAAATCTATATTCTGGTTCTTTCAAAGGATGAAAACAGTTCAAAGTATTAATTAAAATTAAGGAATCAGAAGAAATTGATATAAAATTGAACGATTTCATGGAGACCACCTTAAACTTGATGCATGCCCTTAGAGTATTTGCAAATGACACAGGTTTAGCATTCTTTCTTTTCACTTTGTACCAGTTTGATAGCTCAAAGGCGATTAACTTCCATTTCTTAACAATAGAGTACTTCGTTAGGAGTGAGTTGTAAGTTTACGTACATATTAGGAACTTTGCATCTCTTGAGCTGGTATGTATTTGCTTTTATGAGGTATGAAATTCCAAAAGTGCTCCAAATGGGTCTAGCCCCTTACTGATTCATGGAACAGAACTCAAAGGAAATAAGAGTATGTTATGTTACAAGTAAGACTGGTTCTATGTGATTCATTCTTTATGCGATTCAGTCATAGTTCTGCACTCTGGGTCATGCTAAGATAAGAGGTTTCAAAGTTCATATCAATTTTTTCCAGCATTGCTAGTTTTTGTATTTTCACTTGCATGGTATAGAAAGAAAACTACTTAGAGAGGATTTTCACATCATAATGACTTCTTTCAAGGGTATTTGTTTGACTGTTTTGTGTTTCTGCAAGTATTCCCAAAATTCGGGCCGGTAATACATAATTCTAAAAGATTTCAAACTTTGGCTTAAGCTCTTTATTAATGGAACCCAGTAACCTTGTATTTTGGGAGAACTTCTGAATCCTGAGGCAGTTATCTTTTGTCCTATGATGACATGCTTGTATTTTAGGATGAAAAGAAATTGATTTTGATATGAGAAAAGCTGTGCTCTTAAAAATTTTGCGGTGAATCTGCCCAATCAATTTTCCTACTGGCAATTTTGTTTTTCAGATTTCCTTAATGTGGATGACGATGAGATAGGTGAAGATGGTGAGGATGACATGCCTTGTCATGAAGATACTTGCCTTCCAGAGAATAGTGGATGGTCTTCCCGCACAAGGTTTGTGTCTTCTATGTGGTTCACGATGGTCTTCCAACTGAAAGAAGATTCCCGGAAAGTGGGAATACATCTGGAAGTACTGATAATTTGTTGCAACCTTGTGTTAGATGTGATGCTATTAGTATCCAAGATGGATATGATTGGGGATCTTGCGATGTATATAAACAACCTAAAAGGAAAAATAGCATACAAGTTATCCATGTCTTATTGTCTAATTTCTTTATAGCTCTTTCATTTATTTTGTTGATTATTGTTACTTGCGGATTGTGTTCTAATGATTGGCATTTGTTTAGGGCTGTTGCCAAGTACCTCCAAACCTTATTTGGCAATGAAGCTAGACAAGAAAGGAAGGTTCTTTCGGTGGACAATCTACTAGTTGGTAAAACTCGCAAGGAAGCATCCAGAATGTTCTTTGAAACGTTGGTATGTAATCTAAAACTGATTTCCTTTTCGTTTTGGGTTCATGGATTATGTACCTATAGTGTCGCAATTTGCCAGTTAAATACGGTTGAGTAGCCGCAGAAGCCATCGAACTTGATAAAATATGTATCTATGCTTATCAATGTGTAGGTTCTTAAAACAAGGGATTACATACACGTTCAGCAGGTGAAGCCCTTTGACAGCATTGATATAAAGCCAGGGATTAAGCTTATGAAGTCAGAATTCTGAGCTCTAGGACCAACCTGGTGACTTTTTTATTTGTAGTTTTGGTTAGATGTTTTTTTCATTTTCGGTTCAGTTCAGTGCAGGTAGTGGGAGAGGGTTTAGGAGTAGGACGTGCAATTATTGTTGTAATATGGGCTGTATGTATGTATGTATGTATGTATGCTTGTGTATATATGTAATAATAATATAATATACATAATATGCTAACTTGATTTTCTTCACGTGTACAAAAGATGCAGAATCGTCACTTATTATTTTAGCACTTAGAATCTGAATCAACCACTTACAATTTCTCATCCACTTTGATTCTCGTCTTTAACGCTAACTTTTAATTATCCTTCTTGTTTTCTTGGCTTTCTTGTCTGTCGGTCTTCAGTTTACACATTCAGAGGCAACAATTAATCCAGTCTTCACTGCAGAAGCAATTGTCTAATCAGAAATTGGTAAGGTAACAGTCTAGCTAACACGTTGCAGAAGCAAGGTTCGGCTACTTGCTCACTAATAGTTGCTGGTCCCATGGGATCCGAGGTTGTCTTTTATACATACACACACGCGAGTATCAAGCTTTTATATTATATATATATATCCACACGAGTACCGAACTTTTATCCTGTATATATACAAATACTTGGGTGCGGAGCTTTTATCTCATATATACACGTGGCCATACATGTGTACTGAGCATTTATCCTATATATGCACACATGCCCTCCATTTGTATACTTTTTTTTCCCCTTAGATATCTATACATATGACTATAAAACGTTTTTTTTAATGTACATACAAGACCAAGAAACCTTTTTTACAATATCTACATATTGAAGCAATTCCCAAGTTTACGGGTTTCAAGTAGTACAGTATAATATCGTCCCTCAGGGAGTAATTGTGTAAGTACCAGGCTTGGATCACTCAATTAATTGGACTAGCGATTTTGAAAAAATGGAGAATTAAAATAAGAAAATTAACTAGCAAAAATAACAAAATCAAAGCTAAGGAAAATTGAGAATATTTCTAGGGGTCAATTCGAATAGAATGTGGTAAGCTTAAAGGATGGTTCCACTTTTAACGCTTTTTATGGACTTTACCTTGATCATTTTATGAGGCAAATTTTGGCTGATAGACGGTTGAGCCTAGAGTTTCTTAGATCCTTTTTCAAGGTATCAAAAGAGTGTTATGCAATAATCTTAATCTACTGTCGTAAACTAGCAATCAAGCATAATTTATTAAGTTCTTTGCTAACCTGGTTTTCTCTTATAAATTCAGTTTATGTCTAAATCTGAAATTTATAAGTTCCCTGTTTTGGAGTTTCGTTATTAATTTTCACCTATCGGTTTCTCAATTAACAACTAACGTCAAGTAATGGTTGGCCAAACACAATACCAGCAAAATTAATCTCAAAACAGAGAAATCAAAACCAAAAATTCATACAAATAAATCAACCGAGATTTAATCCATAAAATTAACTAAAAGCTTTAGCCCAACCTTGAAGCTTTTGGGAAAACTACTCAATTATGGTAGGATGAAAACCACAAGCATTAAAGTTAACAACCAACATTAAGAGAAATCAGATAATGAATGAGTTTTCGGGTCTCCCTCTTTGTGTTGTTTGCGTCTCCAGCTCGCGTTTCTCCCCCAGTTGCGTTGCGTCTGTTTTTTCAGCTGCCCCCTCCTTTTGGTGAATTTCGTTGAGCTCCTCTTGGTTCCACTTTTTGCTGTAACGTTGATGGCTTCTAGATGGTCCCTCCTTCCCTCACGTTGGTGCTTGGTCTTGGAGTCCTCCTCAATGCTTGAACGTGACAGCCCCCTTTGGTGTAATTGAAAATAACGTAGAGGAGAGGCTTATGGAGAGTGCTGAAGCAACGTTAGTGGAGAGTCTTGTGTGTGTAAAAATGGAGCCCCCTTCTTTTGTTTTTCAATTCATGCCCACTCCACCTTTCTCTTGTCTTTGTTACGTTAGTCCCCTCCCTCCTAAACAACTCACCTTCAGTTCACTTCAATTTCTGTTTTCCTCATGAGTTCACATTACTTCCTTCCCTGGTGTTTAACATTAGTCCCCTTCACACACAACTCTCACCCCAGTAACGCCCTTCACTCTTTTGTTTTCTATTTCTTATTTTTCTCCCCAATTCACGCTCCCCCCTTTTCTCTTAACGCCTCCTCCACTTAGTTACTCTACTCCCTCTTCTTTGTAACGCTGGTGATGAGTGTCCCCCTCCATTTTCTGTTAACGCACAGCCTGGTTCTTCACCTTGTTTTTTTTCTTCATTTAACGCCCCTCCATTTGGTTTTTGCCCAGCACTTGACTTGTAACGCTACCTTCCCCTCTGCTCACCTGACGTTACCCTTTTCATTTCACTCACCTAGTGTGTATCCAGTTGGAGTGCATGGTTGTGCATGATTACTCTAGCTCTTCTTCTTGTCCTTTCCAGCTATTCTCTTATGCTTTCGCATGGATTGTGGGTCTCTTGGTCAGCTGTTCACGTCTCCTGCTGGTGGTGTCTACATGGGTCTCTTGAGCTGCAACCTTGGTCCCTCTCCTTGCTGGTCCCTCCTTTGATGTATGCGTGTTCATTGTTTTGGTGATTGTTTTGGCTGGGTTTGCTGTACTGTTTTTGCCTTGTGGGACTCTCCTCTTGTGCTGAATGTGGTGTATCGTTGACAGCTCAAAATGTCAAGTGAGTGGAGAGAATTCTTGAGTAAATGGAGCCCCCCTATTGGTGTAACGTTTATCCTCTCCACTGCCACTTTTGCTCTTTTGTGTTGGTGTCCCACTTGAAGTTACCTTAGTGCTCTCCTCCCAAAAGTTGCGTGAACAATTGCTGTAGCTAGATGAGTCTCCAATTGTAGCTGATTTGTCTTCTTTTTTTTATTCACCTACAACAGCAACTTCTTTGGTCTAATTAGAGGCCAAATTTCATGCTTTTTAAATGAAAAATGAGAAAATAAAATACATAACAATCTCAATACAATTAAATCAATTAACCTAAAAAATGCTACTATAATGAATGAACGAACATGCAAAATAAATGCAAATATGATCTAAATATCTATATGAATTGGACTAAACATCGGGGTTCAAGCAGAGAAGTAGTTTTGTTCAGTCTAGTAATAACAGAGGTGCAGTATCGAGTCAATTGCTAACTTATGAGCATTGTGGGAAGAAGCACAATGGTGAATGCTAGAGGGTAACAGGAGCTTGCCTTCGGTGCAGCTCACTTGATCATCAGATCAGGGATTGTTCTGTGGTGTTTGGAGCACAGTCTGGTAGGAGAGGAAGTATGATGTCGTTGCAGGTGTGTTATTATTATTTACTTTTGAGGCTTTTTCATTGCTAGATCCTAGATCTATGCATTCTTTTATCGCACCACATATGACATCTAGGCTGCATTGTAACAGAGAGTCATTGATATGTGGATTAAAGGTGAGTATACTGATAGGTAATACCACCATGATTAGGAAAGTCTGTACAAGGTGTTTGATTCGAATTGATCAGGCAGAGTTGGAAGTGGATTTGATTATATTACAATTAAAGGAGATAGATGGTATCATAGGCATAGATTGGTTCACTTCCCATAGGGCTATTATGAACTGCTATACAAAAGAGGTAATCTCAGAATCTCCTAATCAGTCGAGAGCAGTTTTCAGAGGAATTAGCCAGGCAGTGCCAGCCAGACTAATCTCATTTATGAGTGCTTTGAGGTTGATGCATGGAGGCTATGAGGCTTATTTGGCCCACATTATTGATACTCGAGTTGAGCAGAATGTATAGGACATTCCTGTTGTTAAGGAATTCTTGGATGTGTTTCCCGCAGAGTTACCTAGCTTACCTCTAGATGGGGAAACATTACAATCGACTTGGTTCTGGGTGTTGCTCCTATATCTATCCCTTCATATAGGATGACACCTATGGAACTAAAATAGTTGAAGGCTCAGTTACAGGAGTTATTGGAAAAAGGTCTTATCAGATCAAGTGTTTCACCCTGGGGAGCTCCAGTTTTATTTGTAAAGAAGAAAGATGGAACTCTGAGACTGAGCATCCATTATAGGCAACTGAATCAGGTCACAATGAAGAATAAGTACCTGTTGCCTAGAATTGATGATTTGTTTGATCAGTTACAGGGAGCATAAGTGTTTACGAAGTTAGACTTAAGGTCTAGGTATTATCAGCTAAATATAGTACAGGCTGATGTACCAAAGAGTGCTTTCAGGAGTAGGTATGGGCATTTCAAGTTCTTAGTGATGCCGTTTAGGTTAAATAATGCCCCAACTAGATTCATGGCATTGATGAATAAGGTGTTTCAGCCCTACCTAGATCACTTTATGATAGTGTTTGTCGATGACATTTTGGTGTATTCAAAGAGTAGAGAAGAACATGCTGAACATCTGAGAGTGATCTTGCAGATTATGAGAGAAAAACAACTGTATGTTAAATTCTGTAAATGTGAGTTTTGGCTAAATCAAGTGGTTTTTTTTGGTTATATAGTAAATGGGCATGGTATTCAGGTGGATCCAATGAAGATTGAAGTAGTAATGAAATGGGAGGCTCCGAAGAATATATTAGAAATCCGAAGTTTTCTAGGATTGGCAGGATATTACCGGAGGTTTGTCGAGGGGTTTTCCTTGATCTCGGCCCCTCTGACAAAACTTCTGAGGAAGAATGTAGCATTTAGATGGAATGATGAGTTTCAGAGAAGTTTTGAAGAACTGAAACATCAGTTGACTATAGCACCGGTGTTGACTATTTCATCGAAACTGGTGGTTAAGTAGTATACAGTGATGCTTCGCATCAAGGATTAGGATGTGTGTTGATACAGTATGGCAAGGTGATAGCCTATGCATCAAGACAACTAAGGTCTCACGAGATGAACTATCCAGTACATGATTTAGAACTTGTAGAGACATTCCATGTATACACTGATCATAAGAGCTTGAGATATCTGTTAAGTCAGAAAGAGTTTAACATGAGACAAAGAAGATTAATTGAGTTACTAAAAGATTATGATTGCACGATTAAGTATCATCCGAGGAAAGCTAATATTGTGGCAGATGCATTGAGTAGAAAGTCAAATAGCAGTGTAACTCAGATTCAGTTATTGAGGTTACCAAATTTGATTCAATTAAGAGCTTTAAATGTGGAGTTAAATTTGGAGCGTAATGAAGCCTTGATAGCTACACTAAAATTGAGGCCGATGTTACATGACTGAATCCGAAAAGTCTAGAGTAAAGATCCTGAAATGGTGAAACTGATTGAGAAAATTAATATGAATCCAGATTCTGAATTTGAATTGAGAGATGAAACATTGTGGTTAAAACAGAGAATATATGTCCCTAATGTGGATGAGTTGAGAAAGGAAATTCTAGAAGAAGCTCATGCAGCATATGCTATGCATCTTGGTACTACCAAGATGTATAATATGCTGAAGCAACATTTGTTGTGGCCTGGGATGAAGAAACAAGTAGTTGACTATGTACCTAAATGTTTAGTTTGTCAGCAGGTTAAAGCTGAGCATCAGGCTCCAGTAGGGAAACTTCATTCGTTACCTATTCCTGAGTGGAAATGGGAACGAATCACTATGGATTTTATTATGGGTTTGCCTAAGACTCTGAGACAAAAAGATGTGACATGGGTTGTGGTGGAACGATTAACTAATTCGATCCATTTCTTACCAATGAGAGAACAACTCACTAGACCAATTGGCCCGGAGGTATGCAAATGAGATTGTTAGACTGCATGGGATTCCAATGTCCATTGTGTCAAATAGTGATCCTATATTCACTTCAAGATTTTGGAAAAGCTTGCGGTCAGTTATGGGTATGAAATTAAACTTCAACACTGCATTTCATCCTTAAATAGATGGACAGAGTTAGAGGACAATTAAAACTATTGAGGATATGCTTAGGGCATGTGTATTAGAGTTCCAAATAGCTTAGGATCAGTACATAGCATTGACTAAATTTACTTATAATAATCATTATCACAATGGTATCGGAATGGCACCTTATGAGGAATTGTATGGAAAAAAATATCGATCACCTCTATATTGGGATGAAAAGGGATCAAGGATGATAAAAGGCCCTGAATTGATATAAGATACTGTGGATAAGTTAAAACTGGTCCGGAGTCGAATAAAAGCGGCTCAAGATAGACAGAAGAGCTATGTGAATCAACATCGAAGAGATATGGAGTATAGTGTAGGAGATAAAGTATTTCTCATAGTGTCGCCTTGGCGAGGCGTGTTGAGATTTGGCAAAAAGGGCAAGTTGAGCTCTACCTATATGGGTCTTTATGAAATTCTTAAGAGAATTGGACCATTGGCATATAAATTAGCCTTACCTACTGAGATGTCTCAGACACATGACGTATTCTACGTGAGTATGCTCAGGAAATATAAGTCTGATCCAACACATGTATTATTGGCTCAAGAGATCGAAGTTGCTAGTAATCTGAGTTATGTTGAGGAGCCAGTGCAGATAGTTAGATATTAGACAAAACAATTGAGGAATAAGAAAATTCCAATGGTGAAAGTCCTGTGGCAAAATCACTCGAGTAAAGAAGCAACGTGGGAAACTGAGGAGCATATGAAAAAGTAATATCCCCACCTGTTTCATTAATCAGGTAAGACTTTAAAGGATGAAATTTTTTAAGGAGGGGAGAATTGTAACATCCCATGTTAGGGACTTGAACCCCAGTGTAGCGCCCCCTCACCGTAGGGTACACACCGGGAAACCCGAAGGTCGTTCCGATGAGTATACCACTATAAAGGTGCGCCACCAGAACATTTATACTAATAATCCTCATGGCATTGCGATAATTTAAAACCACAACATCAGAAACCATTAAATTTTAAAATCATAATATCAAGCTGATACAGTCGTCCAGAAGCAGAATAGACAAGTCTATCAGTCCCCTAAACAAAACCAAAAAGGAAACTGATACAAGCATCTATC
>JANZLH020395359.1:0-10998 GCA_026770325.2 Erythroxylum fimbriatum
TATTATTAATTTTTTCTTCTTCTTCTTCTTCTTATTATTTCTTCTTCTTCTTCTTGTTCTTTTTCTTATTATTATTATTGTTGTTAATAATAATAATAATAATAATAATAATAATAATAACTTGTTTTACTTATTATTATTCTTAAGAATTTGTAGCATTTATTATTATTCTTAAGAATTTGTAACAACAGACTGAACATGACATATGGAATTTCCAACATCGAGTTCTTCGAGATAAGTTTGGAAACAGATTCCCTAATTTATTAACCTGCATACTACAAGACTTTCTCAAACCTCAAGTCCTAGTGAAATTTATACTAGGTTAGGTATTGTTGTTGTTGAGTTCATCAAGATAAGTATGTGGAATAAATTTTGAAGAGAGATAACCATCAATTCAAATTATCAGGATAGCTTTACTTTCTTTCCTAAACTTTGTTTGTGATTAGTTAAACACGGAGTGAAGAGAACTCATGGGGCAAAACGTGAAATGCATTATTTTCTAAAAAGGGGAGTTACACAATCGTGTCTCTAGGTAACACAAATCATGATGGCAGAATGAAACACAAAATCTAATACAAAATGCTATGGATCATCTGTAAAGTATCGGGGACTTTAGCAGCTTAGAATTTGATTATATGCCATATTAGGAAACATTAAAGCTATAGATAAAATTCACAATCCTGAGGACAAAATTGAGCAAATTAAGATTCTTGTAGAAGCAAAAATACAAGTTAGGGGGACCATTCTCTAGTGGTTTGCTTCTCAATTTTCAATATAAAAAAGTATAATTTTGGTTAGATGGCCCTCTACCAAGCGGTATTATATCAAATAATATAAAAATCTATTTAACCTAAGTCAAGATACTGGTAACTGGTAATATACTGTTCTTGACATAAAAGGATTTATCTAACTAAAGAACATGAGTTTTTGAAAATTTGAGTTGAGAAAGCCAAACACATTCTATACATGAGAAACTATAGCAGCCTCATAGATCAATAAAACTAATCACATTAGTCAGAAAAATAAGATACTTTCCCCAATCAATTATGGAGATCAAAAGTAGATCTTCTAGTACAAAGCTAAGTCCTAATCCGAAAGTTTTCTTTTCATAAAGCAATTTTCTTCTTATCTATTAAGATGTTAACTTTCTTACCTTCTTTCTTTACTCTACTATACTATGGGGATAATCAAACATTAATTCTATAGAATACTGAAACATGAAAAGAAAACAAACGAGAAAAGAATCCTGTATTGCACAAGCTAGGATGCAAGTGCTGCACTATCTAACAGCAGGTACGAAGTTCAACACTAGAATATATGAGTGATTGAACCCAAGTTTTCTATATTATGAGGTGACAGTTTCATGATTTTTGTTATACATTTTAGCTCTTGTTATTAGATATTGTGCTTAATTTAGTTTATGAGTGCTTGCTTTGAATTAATGTAGTTTGAAGGTAAAATTGTCACAAATAGTTAGTAATTGCACTCAATTGATTTTTAGGACAATTGATACTGCAAACTATTATTTTTCATTGTAGGAAACTCAAGAAGTAGAGCCAAGAGTGAAAACCAAGAAAGTCAAGAACACAAGTCAACACCACCAATAAGCAAAGTTCACTGCGGTGAGGATGACCTTTCGCCATGGCAAAACTAGAGAATTCAAGCAGAAACCTTTCGGGAAGAAATCGCTATGGTGAAGACCTGACGTTGCTGCGACAAAATCACAAAAATTTCAGCAAAACCTTCGAAAAAATTTCACCATAGCGAAGACCTGATGTCGTCGAGGCGAAGTCATAATAACTTGCCTGGAGAACCTTTCGGGAAAAGTTCACCGCGGCGAATCAGTCTAATCAGCACCAGACCCGAACCATTTTCGAAAAATTCACTAATTATACACACCCGACCCAGCAACCCGTTTTGGAGAAAGCCTATTTTGGGATAAGTTACAAAATGCAGAAGAGAGAGCCGACATAATATCATCATATTGGTCATCATCTTACACCATCGCCTTCTCTCATCTCTCTCTCATTTTTTCCTGCACTTTCACCGTTAGCCTCCACCATGGGTGCCTCTGATTCCTTCTCAGTTGTGAAGCTTCCAAGAGCTATGTGTGGCTAGGCATTTTCCTTCCTCTTGGAGATGTAGCAATGGCTGGAGTTCCATGAACTTAAGAGGGGAGTAGTTAATCCATGTTCAGCTATGAGTTTATAAATTTCTAGGTTTAGGATTTGTGATTTGTAGTTGAACATACTTGATTATAGTTTAATCAAGTGTTGAATATTCAATGTGTGATTTGGATTTGTTTATGTAGAACTTTGAGCTTAAATATATGAAGTCTTATATATATCTATTTGTGATCTTGTTGATTCTCTTTTATCTTGCATAGTTGTGTTTGATATTGAGTTGATTCTAGATTCCAAAGTGACTTATTTCATAGACTTATCCACTATACACACTCAGAGTGCTTAACGGGATCTTGAGAAATGAAGTCCCATTGATCAAGATCCTGGACTTAAAGAGTCCTTTAAGGTTTTCATTTTTAAGCATAGTGATCTCTACTCAAAAAAAAAATCAACTTCGAACTATGATGGCCAAAGCTCATTTTCAAGAAGATTATATCACTTGTTTTAATCCTTCTTTTTCTATTCCCAAAAATCCAAAAAATAAAATTTACATACTTTTTACAATTCATTTTAGTTCAATGAATGTTTTCAAAGATCAAATCCCCCATTTTTCCAATTAGTTTGTATAGCATGATATATAGGTTAACTTAGGTCCATTCGTTTAGGTTTCAACTAAGTGAAACGACCCAAGGTTGCACCCTATATTGCAATCCTTGGGCAGTTTTTGATTTGACCTCTAAGGGTAAGAATCAAGGTCCGAATCAGTGAGACAACAGTGAAGAGGAAACAAGGACAACAAGTGCATTTGTCCAAAAGATTGATATCAATTAAAGAAAGAAATATTCATCGGTAGTTTTTCCTTTAATCAACCCTACGCATGTAACATGTTCTCACCTAGTCAGGAAAACTAGCTAATATTTTCCACCCCAAATTCCTGCTTTTAAATGCTCCTACATGTTTCAAATTAAAAAAAATGACATTTCTCACTAATTCCTGTATTGCAATGGTTTCTACATCATACAGTTTAAAAATCCTGAAAGATTGCTATACAGAACCTTTGGTTTATGGTAAAATAGGGAAACCAAATGGAGGAACTATCAAAAAGATACTCTTACGTAATGTTTGGTTACTGTCCCCGTGAGTGGGGACAGTGGACAAAACAAAGAAATCCTATCTCCGCTACCCGTTTGGTTGCTGTCCCCGAATTTTTGTCCACCGTCCTTGGTGGACAGGGACAAGGATTTTTGTCCCTCCCAAAAAGGGAGGACAGGGACACGTTGTCCCTGTCTCTGTGATATAACAACGTTCGTTTGACTCAACTATCCCCCGACTCCAGCTACCCTATTCTTCCCTAACTTCGGCTCTCTTCGTCCCCGACTGCTGTTCGTCTGTGTTGGATAGCGCACGCTGCCCTTCATCCCAGCCTTTTCGAATCTCTTCGTCCCAGCGTTCCCTCTCGGATCTCTGCTTCCCCAAGACGTTGGTCTCTCTAGGGTTGGGTAAGTATTTGATTCTATGGCTTAAAAATGTCGGTCTTCCTTGCTTGACCGACACTCTGGTTATGCAACCATATCAGTATTGTCGTCTTCTTCTACTCTTTATCCCTCTGTATGGTTCATTTTTTGTGGTTGACCCGGAGAACTACATTATTCCCGGATCTAGCAATGCATGTCCATTAGGTTTTTGAATTGACTTCATGTGTGGGGTGTGAAGTTTGTTATGTTTTGCTTTGGGGAAGAAGGAGTTTGGTTGGGGATTTGTATACTGGTCTGTGGTTAGGTTTTGCTGTATGCGAAATTGGTGAGAAGAATGTTAGTTTGCAGGATCTGATGTAGTTTTAGTTTCCATAATGTGTATGCATTGTGTGATTGTGGTTGGATAGCTGTTGAAATTCCCTAACCAGTAACATTGGAAGTGTTGAATTGTGGGCTAAATTGAAACGGAAATGTTTGGATGAATGCATATAATGTCTGAGAAAATGTTGCATGTTATCAGTCGACTACTTGAACATGTTATCTGCCATACTTCTGAGTTATATACGGTTCTGAGTTATATACATGTCATTCATTCATTACTTCAACAGAAATGATGTCTGAGCAATATCAGTCATTCAACAAGGTCTTTCATTCATTTGGCAATTTGATTCTGAAAAGATTAAGTGCATTGGTTACTAATCTGAAACTGTTGTCTTGGTTGATGCTTGCAAATGCACAAAACTTAAATTAGCAACCGGATCCTTTGCAATAAGTTAACCTATTTCTTATTATGCTTCTGTTAAGGATTCATTGGTGTCGTTGATCGGTGAGAGGTTGCAATAATCTCCAAAGAGTATCTTTGGTTTCTGTGGACAGGTATTAGATATATTCTGAATTTAATCATCTGCTTGAATTGTAATTGAAATAAACCCTTGTATTGTTGGTCGGAAGATGTTGATGTTTGTACAATATTCATGGTTTACAGATTTGTGCACTAATTTATGTTTGGTTATTATTTTCCTTGTTATTAAAATAATAATAACAATTATTATTATTGTTATTCATGATTATTTTCAAATTGTTATTATTATTATTTGTTAAATTTTAAACTACTACAAACCATTTATAATAAAAGTACCAACGAATTACATATTACTAATCATATTAAGGACCAGGGGCATATGCGTCATTTGCACTATTTTTTCGTTCTGTCCCTTGCAACTAAACACGTTTTGTCCTCGAGACGGAGACAGTTTTCTCTGTTCTGTCCACCATGACCAAATATCTCACTGTCCCCAGTTTCTGTTCCGTTCCGTCTCCAACTACCGGAGACAGCAACCAAACGCAGCGTTAGAGTAGAGGTTTTGATACGAACAAGATCAAAATAAGATAATGGGACCTTTTGTATGTGCCAGTTGGACTAATAACCTGAGCTCGTGTTAAGATAATTAAGGAATCAATGGCAGGGTTGATTCGGGATATTTAAATGAAGAGTTCGATTGTCGAATCGGAGGAGGAGTGTCCTATTACTTCAGGTGGACCATTATAGCATGCATGGACTACGAACGATAATAAATTTGACAAAGAATCTAGTTCTTAAGGAAATTATACCAAATACTGCTATTTGAATTAATTTTCTGATTTAGTCTTTAAATTATTTTCTTAATTAACTATTTTCATTAATTTAGATATTTATGTGCCGAGGCATACTCCTATACTATACATACCCTTTTCCATTGCAAGGGAAGACACTTCTCTTTTGATTAGAAATTGAAAACAAATTCTCACGTGGGTTTGTGAGTTTATCGCTCTCAAGTCTTACGTTAGATTTTCAAACACTTCCGAACTTATCGAAGGCATGATCATCCTTCGTGGCGTTTAACTTGTGAGGGTTCTTTAAACAACATTTTTTCTAGTCTAAGATTTCATATACCTTAAGTTCTCAAGTCGTGTTTGCTGGGTCTTAGAAATTTCAGATATATTTACTAGACGTTAGGTTTCTTGGGAATGTTAATTCGTTTATTTTTTTTTCGTCAGGTTTAAAAAAAATTAAAAACTATAAGATTTTTCTTTAAAATTTTAAAGATAAAAGAATTTTTTCGAGATTTTTAAGACTTCTTTATCCCTCTTTTTAAAATTAGGTTTAAATTTAATATAAAATTCAACCAACTTGAAATTTGATCAATGATTCAAGTTAAACTTTAATCAAATGTCAATCTAAGCGACAATATTAGGATTCTAACAATTTTTAAATTTTGCATCTTGAATCGCTTATTTGTTAAATTATTTATGACCTAATTTACAAGTTATTATATACATTTAATATTTAAAAATAATAATAAAACATACGTGACTTATCTCTTTCTCTTACTCTTTCTCTGAAACTCTTAAGTCTAATATAATCAAATATCTCTCGTATAACTTATAACTCAGACAGGATTATAGATCTGATACTTTTTGATACACATAATCCTTATACAAAAGTAAGTACTAAGTACACATTTTATATAGATCAATCAAATATTCTCTTATATAATAATTTAATATATCTTTTAACTTGACATAACTTTATTAAATTAAATTTAAATCAATAATTTATTATAATTACATTAAATTATCATTTTAAATCATAATTAAGAGATAAGTTAAATTATTATTAAATAATAATTAATTAATCTTTATACGATGTTCATGTCATATATGTTTCATTTTTATTTTTTAATAAAATTATAAAGAAATAATTGCTATAAAAATTAAAAATTACAAAGAAATTTTATAAATTTTATGATTATTTTTTTAATTCCCAATTTAAAACTTTATTTTATGTTGCAATATATTCTCTCTCATTTATAGTTTTAAATAAAATCGGAATGTACAGAGACTAGATATTTTTGTTTTTTATTTTAATTTCCTACGAGGTATCCTAGAAGGGTCTCAATTATAAGAAGATACTTTTAAGCCATCTACTGTCATACTAATCCTGCTCGAGACTAGATATTTTTATCTTAATTAAATGTCTATTAGTCTTCGATCAATGTAATAAAGTCAAAGATCTGATTTGACTGACACGGTGGCTCCTTTTCTTGCACTCATCCTCGCCAAGTGGCAATTCCCCTGTGTCTGTTTTTGTACATGATCTTACTGGACCCCACCAGTCGACATGATTGGATCCAACGGCGGTAAATGCGCGTTCACGTAAAGCACGTTCAAACGGAGCGACGGTCTGTTTTAGTTTCCCCCGCACTGTTACGTAATTACCAGAATCGCTGGAGGACAGATCAGTCATTTCACTGCTTTTCCACCGTTTTTAGTGGATGCGTGATCTGAGAACTCGAGGAGTTCCTTTTCTTCTTGTTTGGACCGTTTATCTGATACAAAAGCGAGCGCATAGAAAGGTTAAGACTTTGTGAGCGAAATCGTATTTGGAGAAGAAGAAGCGAAATGGGGTTCTTGAGCACGATATTGGGTTTCTGGGGATTCGGTTTGGGGATTACGATGGGACTCGTGATCGGTTACTTTCTCTTCATTTACGTCCAACCTAGTGACGTTAAGGCAAAGCTTGCAGATTTTGTTTATATAGTCTCATTTCATATGATGTTCTGAGAAAATTTTGTTTTGTTTTTTTTAACGTGGAATGTGAACAACTTTTGCTATTTGTTGACAGGATCCTGAGATTAGGCCGTTGGTGGAGCAGGATTCAGAGACTTTGCAACGGATGCTTCCGGAGATACCCCTTTGGGTGAAGAATCCTGATTATGATCGCGTGAGTTTCGATTTTCTTTTTGAGGTTTCTTGTTATGTAACTCATGCTGATTTGTATTGTTTAGTTATATTGATCTTCTTCTTGTTTTAGGTTGACTGGCTAAACAAGTTCCTCCAATACATGTGGCCTTATCTGGACAAAGTACAATCTTTACGTCTATCTATGTTGTTTTCTGGGCTCATTTGTATCTTCCTCCGTCTTTGGTGTTTAATGTTATGTAATTTTGATTGTGTAGGCCATTTGCAAGACTGCAAAGAACATTGCAACTCCTATTATTGCTGAGCAGATACCCAAATATAAAATTGATGCTGTTGAATTCGAAACACTTACTCTAGGATCTCTACCACCAACTTTTCAAGGTGAGGCGATCTTGTTTATGCAATATTTAATTGGTTCATTCCTTGTTACCACCAACTTTTCAAGGTGAGGCGATCTTGTTTATGCAATATTTAATTGGTTCATTCCTTGTTCCTGTTTAATTTTGTTGCATCAGGTATGAAAGTTTATGTCACTGATGAGAAGGAGTTGATTATGGAGCCGTCCGTGAAATGGGCTGCAAACCCTAACATCACTGTTGCTGCTAAAGCTTTTGGGCTGAGAGCAACTGTTCAGGTTATTGAAATATCTTGTTGTCTTGATTGGGTTCCGTTATTCCCGAGCTAATTGTCTTCTTGTTGAATTCTTGCTATTTTGATATGTGTAGGTGCTGGATTTACAAGTTTTTGCTTCGCCACGTATTACTTTGAAGCCGTTGGTTCCCAGTTTTCCTTGCTTTGCAAAAATATGTGTGTCCCTTATGGAAAAGGTCGGTGCTTATATTTCCATCTGATTAACTGGTTGGACTAAAATGATTTACTACATTATGTTTGAATGGATCTTTGGACATGTAATTATGTAAACTATCCAGCTGAAACACAATCCATAAATTTCATTTGTAGTAGCTGTTTTTCATCAGAAAATCTTTTCAAACTGTGCTTTGGGAAAGATCTGTACTTCTGGTTTCTCCTGCTTCCTTCTGCTTTCTGCCAACCTTTCTATTCTGTATTCTGTTGATACATATTTCACGGCCGCTAAGGCATATGATGTCTTTTCGGTTTTGTTGGGAAAGAAATTTGAAGTAGTTATATCTTGTTGTCCTAATTCACGCTTGAGGATTAGAGAATGTGATGGTTAAATCTAGTTCTTAGCATCTTGAATAACAAACCACTGATGTTTAAAGCCATGCTGAACTGTATTGACGCTAAATGAAGCCAATGCTTGCATAATTTATGAACACTGGTCCATGTATGTAATTTTTTCTATCTCCTGAGTAATGTCTTTGATCTTGCAGCCACATGTTGACTTTGGTCTCAAGCTAGTTGGTGCTGATCTTATGGCAATACCTGGTCTATACAGGGTTGTCCAGGTATTATACTAGCTAGCTTTCTCACCTTGTTCTGCTTTACTTTGCATGTGTTTAATTATTCATGTCCAACCAGTTGATGTATCAAGTTCAATTGGCTCATATTAGTTATTTCATTTTTCTGAGGCGATGATTTCCAAAATTATTTCAATCATTTTTGTTCTCCTTTTCTTTTGCAGGAGATTATCAAAGATCAGGTTGCAAACATGTATTTATGGCCTAAAACACTAGAAGTAGAAATATTGGATCCTGCAAAGTATGTTTCTGATAACTTGCATCATTTTTAGGGATATGTTAGCTTCTTAAAACTTTTTTCTTGTGGTTATGAGAAACTTTTATGAATGTGACCCCTTGTTTTAATTTACTAAATTCACTGGAAACTGCAGGGCCTTGAAGCGGCCTGTTGGAGTTCTGAACGTGAAGGTCCTTAGAGCTATGAAACTTAAGAAGAAAGATCTGCTGGGTGCATCTGATCCGTATGTGAAAATAAAGCTGACCGAGGATAAGCTTGCATCAAAGAAAACCACTGTGAAGCATAAGAATTTGAACCCCGAATGGAATGAGGAATTTAATCTAGTTGTTAAAGATCCAGAGACACAGGCTGTAGAATTTCATGTTTATGATTGGGAGCAGGTAAACTAAAGATCGCCTATCTACTTGGAACTTAATTTATTATGACGTGTTTACCTCAAACTGTTTGCCCTTTTCTCAGGTTGGGAAACATGATAAGATGGGTATGAATGTAGTTCCCTTGAAAGAACTCACTCCAGAGGAGCCAAAGGTTTTGACATTTGATCTCATGAAAAATATGGATCAGAATGATCCTCAAAATGAAAAGGCTCGTGGGCAGCTTGTGGTGGAATTGACTTACAAACCATTCAAAGATGAGGACTTGCCCAGTTTTGATGATGCAAACGATGTACAAAAGGCTCCTGAAGGAACTCCTGCCGGCGGAGGCATGCTAGTAGTTATAGTTCACGAAGGTCAAGATGTTGAGGGGAAGTATCATACTAACCCATCTGTGAGGATTCTTTTTAGAGGGGAGGAGAAGAGAACTAAGGTATTTTGGTCATTGACTTCAGTTTCGTGAATCTAACAGATAATATCTTCTAAAACTGTTGGTAATATCTTGGAATTTTATGTTTGGAACACTGCTTTTTTGAGTTTCTTTTCCATTGCAATACAATAAATTCACCTTAATAACTTTTAGTGACATGTTCCTGATCAAGTAAATGAATTCTCTTGAGATAATTAATATAATCGGTTGACTTCTTAAATATGTTAACAAGCCTTTTGGCGAACTCCTCTTCCTGCCGAAATGATGGGGTGGAACCTGATTGTTTTGCTAAATGATAACCTGCCTGGATCATGTGTTGTTTTCTAGGCATTTGAATAGAGAAGCATCAAAGTCAGTATGTTGTGGTTGATAATTGATTCATTGAAACAGCATGTAAAGAAGAACAGAGATCCGAGATGGGACGAGGAATTCCAGTTTACAATGGAGGAGCCGCCCACTCATGATAGGATGCACGTGGAAGTTGTCAGCACATCCTCGAGGAACCTGCTGCATCCTAAGGTATGCATTTTCATCCTTCGACAAAACTGGGATCAATGGTCGAAATGATTCTTTGTATTCTGCTTTTCTTAAATAAGAAAATTAATTTGTCGGCTTTAAGATATCCGGCGTTATGAATCCTTTAGAGGCTTTGCCGGTAATATTCACTGGTCATTGTTCTTGAAACAGGAGAGTCTTGGTTATGTGGACATAAATTTAGCTGATGTTGTGAGCAACAAAAGAATCAATGAGAAATACCATCTGATAGACTCCAAAAACGGAAGGTTACAAATAGAGTTGCAATGGAGAACGGCTTCGTGATCGATCTTTCCTGGTGGAATGTTCGTATCTGTATATGTACCACGAGAGAAATACAGATGTTTTCAGTTGTGTTTAAACAGTCAAATCCATTCTTTTTGAACCCGCTTCTGTACATTATCATTCCAATAAACTAAACACCCAGTTGCTCATTTACACAAATCCCAGTTGTTTTTCTTCATAAATGTGAGCAATACTTTGTGTATGTTTTGACATGAACTTGGCTGGCTCTTCTTTACGAGGTTGGCCTCTAGGTATGATCCTGGACTGTCTTTGACTGCTAAAGGTCTTGTTTATGTGGTAATTCATATCAAATTATTATTTTTGTTATTTTGTTTTTACATATTATATTTGTGTCACAT
>JANZLH020395591.1:0-10980 GCA_026770325.2 Erythroxylum fimbriatum
CATATACAAGTCGACTTATTGGTACTGTAAAAGCGTAAGTCGAGTTACAGGAGTGTACAAGTCGACTTACACTAACACCTAGACTCACCACTGCTAAATTAGTAGTCTAGTTATTTTATTTTGACTAGCGTTACGATGTGCTGTCAATTTCTAATCATCATAATAACTAGTTTTATTTTATAATGACTATTTAAGGTTATTTGAAGTATAGATAGACCATATATGATGAGTATATTAAAGACTTTCTAAGAGCTTTAAAAAGGCTAGAGAGTTCATATGTACATTAAGTAATACGCATTAAGTCTAAGTTAATTGTTGTGAGAAAAAGGAGCTTTAAAGTTGCATAATTATTAGAATTGGAGAAATCATTTAGGATACATTTTAGGAGGATTTCTATTCACTTTAAGCAAGATTTGTAAAGGATTTCTCTTCACTTGTGGCAAAGTAAGATGATTTTTTATGGTTCATCTTCACCCACTATAAAGAAGATGTTGTATAGTGGTTTGCTCTCCATCTATTGAAGGAAGAATATAGTAAATTCTTAAGTGGAGCTTTAGTGAACATAGGCCCAGGATTGTTTCATCAAAGCACTATAAACTGATTTTGTCCCCATTTTGTTACTCTCTTTTATTCATTTTGGTGATTATTTTATGATTATCATTTATGACTTTGCCATAATTGTTCAATAGTTTAGAAATAGCGAAATTTTGAATGCACATAATTCACTCTCCCCTCTCATGTGCCGTTTGGAAACCAATAATTAGTATTAGAGTGGGTCTCTTTCATTACACATATATTTCTAACATAATTAAAGTTCACTACAACCAATTTGATTCACTTTTTATTCAAGAGGGTAAAGATATTAATATTACTATATTTTTCAATAGATATTATTACTTGCTTTAGAGAAATACAATAAAATTCTTTCTTATAGCGAAGATTAATATTCATAGGAAATTATAAAGGAGAGTAAGTATAATAGGAATGAAAATAGACTCATTTTATTAAACAATAAGGTAATGTACGCTTGGTTTCCGGTATTAGTGATAAATATGATTTCTAAAATTTGAATATGTCAAAATGCTTATGATATTTAGCATATACTTGATCTTACATATGTTACTGATTTTAATAATGATATTGATATTAGTGATATTAACATTCCTGATGATGAGCTTAATAGGAATCTATATAAAAAAAAGAATGATGTACAAATCATAAGTGCATATTTTGTGTATTTATAAGGGATAAATTAACTTGTAGTTTATCATTCTTATATCATGCTTTATGTGAATTATATGATATTTCTCATGTTTCATTAATTAACTTATAGGTGATTATTGTAGGTAAATTTTTGGATTTAAGTGTAACATTTGCCATAATTTTCTAATCAATGAGAAATCAAAGTCTATTGGAAATTATCATGGTGGACAATCATTTTGTAGAAGGGATCTGAGATCAATTCAAGCTTAAAGATGTAAAATTTAAAGAATTAGTTTTCAAAAAATTTGTGAAGAACTAGTGTCAGTATGGCATATGTGTTTGGTTCTAGACTTGTAAGGGTGATATATGCTAATTTGAGTATATTTATACCTCATATTTGATGATTTTTTTCCTCAAAGTGCATTTATAGGTTATAATTGGCTTCATAGACTAAAAGAAGAAGATTTCGAATGAAAATGCCACATAAAACGAAGATTTGAAGCAATTAAGGGGTGCACGACTATGTCTATGGTCGTGAAAGTCTCTTAGCCCATGCAAAATAATGAGTTCTGGAGATTTTGAGTTATACACGGTCAAGTATATGCAAGTGTAATAGACTGTGTATATCCAAGAAACCCTAAAAATTACTTAGGCTCCTCTTGTCCTTAGTAAAGACATTGTTCCCCTCCCTCTCCAACAAGATGAAAATCTATAAAACTTCTTGAGTGCTCTAGGTTTTAGTTTTTTTAACCATCTCCCTTTCCCTTCTTTTAAGGAGAATAATATGTCTGAGGCCTTTATAATTATAAAGCAATCTTAGCATCAAGTGCTATAGGATATCTCTATAATGGATAAACTTCACTATTGTCATCCTCCTTCTTTAGTTGATAGCTCAAGAGTAACATCCCTGTTAGCCGTTCTTAAGGAAGAAGCTTCTAACCTCTAAATGGGTTTTATTATTAGTTGGCTTCTTTATAGATAAGTGTTTCGATTACCATTAATAATCTTTTCAGAAAGATTTATAAGGGAAGTTATGATTAAAGAAGGGCCTTATAAATAATAAAAACTTATTCCACTTTAGGTTTTAATCAAGTCCTTCTTTAAAAATGGAATCCTAGAATCTACCTTCATAGACTAAAATAAAAGCAAGTCCATGTAAGGATCAACTTATATAAAGTTACCCTAGAATATTAATCCACCAAAGGTCTTGGTCACTTTGCAAGCTTTCTTGGAAGGCTAATATGTATGGATGAAGCTATAGTTGGAGTAAAATGCATAAGTTATGCTAGAATTTGAGTGATTATTGAAAGTCATCAAGAGCATCTAAAATTGATACCCATTTTGAGACTTAGAGGTAATAAAAAACTACTCGAAGACACTGTTATGGTTTCTTACTAATGGAGGCCTGGCATAAACCAAAGGAAGGAATGGATTCCAAAAGGTAGGAAACTTTAAAGAGGTGACTACTAAGAACTTATGAGGATGAAGAAATTCAGAGAGGAAAATTTTAATGAAGATAAAGGAAGAGGAAACTTTGTCAATACTGAAGTTATTACTAATAACTAGGTTAAAAGAGTTGAAAGTTTGACAAAAAAAGTCCTAAAAAGGGTATATCTATAGAAACCCCTATAATGGAACCTAAATTTGGTTTGGAGAACCCTATTAATGATATCAATAGGAGCACTATAGAGGACATGAATCCCAATACACCTCTTCTCTACAAAAAAATCTCCCTACTCTAAATGTGTTACCTAGGAAAACTAGTTGACTATAACCTAGATAATCATTTTCAAGTTGATATTAGGAGAAACTCTAAAAGAAGAAATATGGTCAATGGCTCTAAAACTCTCTCCTGTGCTTAACATCTATTATTTTGAAATATAAAAGGGCTTAATAACCCTAATAAATAATAAGTTTAAAGAGATTACTGTCTTAAGTTAAAACATTTGATTATAGGACTTTTAGAAAATAAGCTCAAAGAAGACAATAGTAGTAAATTATCTTTCTTAAAGAAAAATTGGTCTGTCAATTATAACCACCAAACTTATTGTAATGAAAGAATAGTTATTTCTTATGACCATGATATATTAGAGATTGTGAATTTTGACATCTATAAGAAACTCAGTCACCTCTCAATTAAGATCTTATAGGAAGGAATAAACTTTCATGTCACTTTTATCTATGCTATTAATATAGTTTTTGAAAGGAACTCTTTATGGAACAAACTGATGGAGATTTATGCAAGTATGGACTGCCTTTAGCTGCTAATAGGGGACTTCGATAGCAATCTCCATCCTTATGAAGCTAAAGGGAACATTTTCCAAAGGAAGTATACTAAAGACTTTAGGAATTATGAAAGCCACATTAAAGAAACTGATTTTAGGTTGGAAGGACAATTTTTTCTCTTGGAATAATAAAAAAATGAAAGATGGTTTATAAGGAAAAAAAAGCTTGGATGTTAACAGGGGACTTCAATGGCTAACCAAATTCCTAGTAAGAAAAGCTTATTTCACTATCCCTCTTTTCTTTGATTACATAATTGAAATTCATAACCTATCTTTTGAGTGTTAAAGGAGAAGCCCTTTTAGATTTAAGAAGTTTCTAGATCAAGTTAGAGGATTTAGGGAAGCTATCACTAAAGGGCTACAACTAAATCTACATGACCTTAAATTCTTCACTTGCATAAGGAAACTTCATAATGGTTAAGGAAGAAATCAAACTTCTTAATCACAAGAGCTTCAACAACACTCATAAGGCTGTAATTGATGACAAAGACAAACTATTACAAACTAAAAACAACCTGTACCAAAATCTTGATGATGTAGCTAAGCAAATAAAGGAAAGAAATGCCTTGATCAATGACTAAATGTGAGTGTTAGATACATAAGTTTCTTCCATAAATTTGTTCTCTTAAGAAGAAATACCAATAAAATTGTATCTCTGTCAAAAGAGAATAGACAATTAACACTCTTTCAAGATGAGTTAAAGGAAAAAAAACTCATGAGTACTTCACTATTACACTTGGTTCTTCCTCTAAATCTTGTTCTTTTGTGTAGTTACTACAACATTTCTTAACTGAGGAGATTATAGAAGATGAAATTCACAACTTGAATAAACCCTTTATTGTTGAAGATGTGGAAAAAGCAATCTTCAATCTTAAGTCTTATAAAGCCCCTAGTCTAAATGGTCTTAATGAGTATTTTTCTGGTAAGATATGGAATTACACTAAGAACATTGTCACTGATGCTATCTAGGAGTTTTTTAGCTAAGGTAAAATGTTAAAGGAACTTGATATAACCTTTATAAGTATGATTACCAAGATCCCCAATTCAAGTTCCCTATTTGATTATAAGCATATATCATACTACAACACAATATATGGGATCATCTTAAAGCTCATAACCTCGAGACTTAAGGTGGCTCTTAAGTCTCTCATCAATCAATCACAAGTTGCATTCATTAAAGAGAGACAAATTGGAGACATTATCTTGTTAGCAAAAGAGGTTTTCAATACATAATAAATATTTTATGAGATGTTATACAATAAAAAATGATATTCACAAAGCTTTTTAATAGCGTCAATGGGGATTTCATCTTGCATTCATTGAAAGCTTTTGGATTTCTCTTAAAATTTGTCAATAGATTAAGCAATCATTAACTTAGACTCTGTTTATGTCTTGGTGAATGGGACTACTAAAGGTTCAAATCAAGGTGATCCCCTTTCCCCTTATCTCTTGACTCTATAGATTGAAGTCTTTATTATACTAATTAACCTTGTTATCAATAAGGAGAGGAAATTTAGATACCGTAACAAATGCAAAAAGCTTAGGGGCCGTTTGGTTCTACTTTTGTTTTTCTGTTAATGCTTTTTGTTTCTGTTTCCTATTTTGGTTTCTTTTTTTTCCTTAAAAAAACGAAAACCTATTTGGTTGAGATTTGTAATATAAAAACTGAAAACAAAAACATGTTTGGTTTAATTAGCATGTTTCTATTTTTGTAATTATACTATTATGTGTAATAATTATAATATAATACAATATATTTTTAAATTAATTAATTATCATTATAGCTAAAATTAAATATATGCTAATCAAATATTATTAAAAAATTACACATTAATTGTATATAATAAAATTACATAAATTAGAAATTATATTAAGTCGTTCCAATCAATAAAATATGTCCATCATAATTACCAAAAAAATAAAATATGTCCATCGTACTATAATTCTTGAAAACATAATAGTACTATCATTTACAAAAAGAAACATAAATTAATTAGAAATAATATATAACTCCACATTTGTCTAGCAATTTCATCTCGCTTCCAAGACATACCTCAAAGTTGTGCTGGAGTGATATTATACTCCACTTGAGAACTTGCATCTTCATTTTCACTTCCGCTAATTTGTTCTTCTTTTTTAGTACAACTTTCAAATAATTCATCTCTTTGTCCACACATTCTAATATAATTGTGTATAACACAACAAGCAATGAAGATGTATTTTTGTTTCTTCATATCATAATTCGGTATGTTTTTAAGTATAGGGAATCTTGCTTTTAAAATGCTAAAACATCTTTCAATAACATTTCTTAATGAAGAATGTCTGTAGTTAAACAATTCCTGTGGACCTTGAGGTCTTCCTCTGCCTCTATAATCTGGCAAATGATATCTTTCACCTCAATATGGTGAAAGAAATCCTGACATATTAATGTAGTTCGAGTCAACCAAATAGTACTTACCTAACATAGAAAGAACATAATATTAACAAAAAATATTAAAAATGAATCATAATTACTATGTTTATTTAAAATAATATAATACCTTGTGGAGGTATAGGAAATTGATTTGCTGGATTTGTCACTATTTCTAAAAGAACTCGAGAGTCATTTGTTGTACCTTCCCATCCCGTCATTACATATGTAAAACGCATGTAAAATGAGCAACAACACATAATATTTTGGGTTGGATTAATTCTTTTGCCCCTGTATGGTATTTGTTCGTCGGTCGAAACATGTGCATCAATATGTGTACCATCTATTGCTCCAATACATTCCTAAAAATTAAAATAAAATGTAATAATAGGATATAATTAAAATAGTAATTAAATATATGAATGTACTGGAAAATATGGAAAGAATGTTGAATTATGTTGAATCTCAGGAGGTATATTAGTAAAAGATGGCGGAGTAATGACTCTTTTTGCAAGACGATTAGCTGCATATGAGACTTTTCGAAAGTACTTCAAAATTGTCCAAGTCGAATGTTGAAAGCGTTCTACATTGAGTCTCATTGTCTCACTATGCCCTATAGTCATCAAGAAAATTACTACTTGTTCCTCCATAGTCAAATGATTTGTTGCCTTTAAGCCTCCTAAACTCTTTAACTCATCACATAAGCTCAAGAAGATTGTCTTTCTCATTCTTAAGTTTTCATAAATCCTTGTAGGATTTCCATTCAAAAGTTCTAATATCCAATCATGACCTGATAGAGCAAAAGTTCTACATGGTTACTTTTGTAAATGAAAATAATTGTTCTCTCCCCCAGCTACAGAAATAATGATTACCTTCTTCAGTTCATTATCAGAATCTGATTCGAAATCTGATAAGAAATCCATGTATCTATAATGTCAACATTAAATAATTAATAAAATATTCATTCAAGTATATTTAATCAAATATAGAAAAAATATTCATACAAAATATAAACTTAAAATTAAGTAAAATATTCATACAAAGCAGAAACTTAAAATGTTCAAAATATGAATAGTGCTTAATATAAAAGTATCAAAATTAATAAGAATTTGATATGCAATAACATGAAAATATAACTAAAGCGACATACTCCAATCAAGCTTCCTTGTTTGTGTCATCTTCAAAAAAATATCCCTATAAAGTGGAGAATCATATAAAGTCTTCACAGTTTTTCCATATTGCACACTGTCAACACCCAATTCATCTAAAGAATTTAAACATTCCATCATTATGCTAGACTCTTGAGATATATTGTCTGTAGTGGATGATGTTTTACTTAGTTTTTTTCTCAAGTAAATCATTCTTCCTTCTTGATTGTTCACTAAGTATAAGTAAGGCTTCTTCTACAATGTTAAAATGTGTCTTCTTTACCTTCTTGTTCTTAAGAGACTTCTTTCTCTAAGACGAAGAACTTTTATCTTGATCTTCTTTTCCATTAAACGAGTAATCTTCATCAATATCATTTCTATGTTCCTCTTCTATACTATTCGATGGAGATTTAGTTGATGGCTGTGCATGCACACCAGTTACAGTAGTATCTCCAAAAATATGACACAAGTCTAAAAATTCCTTACATCCTTTTTTCTTGAATCTGTGAGCCATTTTATGCACCTATAATGATGAAAAAGATATATGAGAATGAATATTATATAATATGATATGTTAATAAAACAAAAGACATATTTTTATCTTAAATAGATTTTCCCAACATTCATTTATAACATTAACTTCACCAGTAAAAGAGTTGTAACCGATTCCCGTTTCTTTGAGTAAGTTCTTGAAATTCTTCAATCTGGCCCTTATTCCATTATACTTATTCTTCAATTGAATATTAGTATACTCTTTATTGAATTTTTTTGAAGTCTTGCTTTAATATTCTTCCAACTAGATTTGGAAAAGGTAATATTCATTCGATTTCCCTTCTTCACTTCTTTAACCGTCAAGGAGATTAAATACATCTCTATAGCATCATTCCATACCCCATCTTTTTCATTTACTTTCATACAATCATTGTAATTATTCATATTGTTTAAGCCTTCCATCGTTAAATGTAATAACATATAAGTGACATCAATCACAACAATTTTTACAAAGTATTTAATGCTAAATATAATTTAAAATAAACATGTGACATCCATAATAATTTCTAAAAAATATTTGGTGTCTAAACTTGTACACAAATTAAATTTTCACTAAATGTGAAGTCCTGGTAGAAAACCACTATAATAAATTATTTACACAATCCTTCATTTCGACTTCAGCTTCAAGTAATAAGCCACTTCAAGAGGATTTACAAGCAAATGAATTTAACGTAAGTATGGATACATATATATCAAATTCAACAGGATTCATAAGCAAATGCATTTAACATAAGTATGGCTACTTATATATCAAATTCAACTAACAAACAAATGCATTTAATGTTTCAGGTCTCCACGATTATAAGCAATAATAAGCTATTACGTGAAGACAAGAATAGGCTTCATGATAAATGACCTGAGCAACTCACGTACAAATGCATAATGTTTCGGTTCTCTATAATAGGCTATTACGTGAAGATAAGGACAACTTCACAATAAATCACGTCAAAACTAGGCTTCACTTTAGGCTTCACTTTTGTAAGGATAAAGCCTCTGCTACATTAAATAGCATTAAATGATGTGAAGACAAATAGGCTCCACAATATGCTAAAGACGCAAGGATGAGAAGAAAATAGGATAAAGCCTCTACTACATTAAATAACATTAAATGATGTGAAGACAAAATAGGCTCCACACTATGCTAAAGACGCGAGGATGAGAAGAAAATAGTTATAAAGATGTGAGGATGAGGAGAAAGAATAATGTGAAGTCCAAGAATAAAGCAGCTGCAAAGGTGTGAGGAAGAATATAGCTATCTCGTATTTAAAATGACGTGAGAATCAAGAAAAAAGATATAGACTTTGATTTTAATAACGCTATTTCATAGCTGTTCACGGTGTTGGTTCTTTATAAAGAATCAGATGAAGTCGTTGTTATGTTTAGCAGAGAAGGTGAAGAAAAAACTGAATATATATATATATATATATATATACTGTGCCGTCTTTTGCTTAACATATTCAAGTTTTGTGTTGGTTCTTTACCATCACTAAAAATTGCAGAAGCTTATGGTCAAAGCAGAAGTTCTACATGTTACTTTTAGTAAGTATGACTACATTTATAATACTGTTATTTTCTTTGTATTCCTTTTTCTTTTCAAGGTTTTCATATCTCTCCTTCATCACACCTAGTTTTTCTATTTTGTTATGGGTCTGATGTTATGGACAAGAGAGATAAGAGAAATCGCAAAAATAACAGATAGATATCACTACAAGAAAAATTGCACTCACCGACGGAAATCAGCGACGGGAGAATTGGAATTTTCGTCGGTAATAAAATTTACCGACAATGAGGTGTGACGGAGCTCGGCGTCGGTACCAGCACGGTCGGGATTTATGCCGACGGTCCGTCGGTGACTAACATCGACGGAACCGTCGGTGAAATCAATTAGGCAATTTATACACCTTGAAATTCTAAAAGCCTATTAGGTCGCCGACCTCACCTATGAATCTCTGTTAATGTCTAATTAAATTGGAATCCGATTTGAGAAATATGAAAATATCGTTACATAATTTTGATAATATAATTAATCATGAACAAGACCACCATTGTTAACTGCAAAAGTAACATTAAAAAGTATATAACTGATAACCAAAGTTATAACAACATTAATCCTATTGTTGTGGTGAGTGTGGCTGTTGTGGGTCTGTATCCCTCGTTGTTCTCAGCTGGTCGATGTCATTTTGCATCTTGGTTATTACCTCCATCAACGTATTAACTGTGGCCTCAAGCTGATGGATACGTCGCGTATAAGGTGCTGAACTTGATGCTGCTGTCGTCGACATAGTGGAAGACTGCGAATAAAATGCGTTGGCTGATGAGCCAAGGCCAAAAATCCTTCCCCGATTGTCTCTGCCACCCACTGCATCAAAATATACCTGGGTCTCATCAACTGGTAGTTCATCCTGCGTCTGTCGACTAATTGTTTGTTGTATATTGTCCTATTAGAAGACAATGCGTATATTATAATCAGTAAGTGATAATTACTAGTAAGATTCAAAGGTAAAGTATGAAATGAACATACATGAAGTTCTTGACATCGGGTGTTCACGAATGTAACACCGTCATGTTTCTTGGTGTGTGTATGCAAGAACAACTGATGGGGTGTAGGCCTAACGCCTGTAGACTTTTCCTGCATAACAATGAATATTAAAAAATAGATGTGGAATTGTTTAAAATTTCGGCATAGCCCTGACATATTTTATGACATTACCCTCTGTTGAATACCGCAAATAACAACAACACAGCCATAAAAGGCACCAACAAATTACTCCGCCTAGGCATGCACATTACGCATAGTACACATTCATTGCCATGACTACATTAAGATATCAATGTACAGTCAAATATAGGAAAGTACACATTAACAATATAGATGTAAATTTTGAAATACTTACAAGCCTGTCTGCATGCTCGCGGTGAGTTATTGATCCTTCCGTATGAACGGGAAGACTGTCTGCCCCTGACCTACCACGTCTGTTGCTGGAGTTACGGCCGGAGACGCGCATTGCCTCAGGTGATCGCTAGTACTCCAACCAATGACTCCATGTGGACTCAGGAATGTAAGCAGGTCGTAAACCAGCATCGTGTATCTGATTAATCATATCGCAATAACGTGTACGTGCTCGCAACTCCCATACACTGTGTACGATCCCGTTGAGTTCATCTCTCCAGTAAAAACTTTTATGAGAGTAAAAGGAATCAATTCATTACTGCCTGTGGACGGGGTGTTTGTTCGATATGAATCTGTACAACAACAAGAGAAGACATATATGTATGAGATGTTGTACCTCCAACTCCTGAAAGTGAAATGTCTTTGTCGCCTCTGAGATCTTCTTCCATGCATAACCCTCATGATCAATCCTCTCTTTAAATGTAGATGTCA
>JANZLH020395692.1:0-10974 GCA_026770325.2 Erythroxylum fimbriatum
TCCAATTTACTAATCTAACAAGACCAAAAATTAAAATCATGCCTCAAAATAAATAAAACAGGTTTGGGGTCCAACATCTACACTCTCCATGCTTTTAATTTTATGTATTTTGTTGTCTTCTCTTGCTCTAATCCTTCTCATTCTTGCTCAATGAAGACAAATGATTGTGAATCTCTAGAAAACGACTCAAATATAGTAATTTCGAATTATTTTAGCTCTTTCACTTCCAAATTATACCTAAAACCAAATATGAACCAAAGTAAATGTTTAAAGCATTTCATATCATTAAATACTAAGTGTTAAGTAATAAATGAATAATCAATTAAGCACATATCATCCAGGTTGCATCCAAAGATCTTGTAACTGTTCTAATAGGATAACAATGCATTATTGTTATTTAGACAAGATTGGTTTAAAAAGTTTATCCATTTTCTATGTTTCTTCTAGTCTCTAACTAAAAAGATGAAATAAAAAATAATATTTAATTTTCTGATAAATCAAAATTTCAAGGACAAAAGATACAATAGTAAATAAAATTTCAAAGTTTAAGGTATGTAGAACCATATGCATTAATGATACTTATGAAATTTTCAAGGTTATTTCTACGAATTAAATAAAGAGATGAAATAAAATAATTTTCCATTTAATGATAAAAATCACAACTAAATACTAATTACAAATAATCAAGCTATACGGAACCATATACATAGTTTATAATTACAGATTTTACATAGTTTATAATTACAAATTTTTAGGGTATGTTGTGGAAATCTCCTGCCTTCATTTCATAACTAAATAGTAATTACAAATAATCAAGCTATATGGAACCATAAACATAGTTTATACTTATAGATTTTCAGGGTATGTTGTAGAAATCTCCAGATGCCTTCATTAGCTTTTCTTATATGTTTTGTATACCTACTTATCTTTGTTTATCCCTCTAAATTCAATACAACCTCTTATAAATTCTTAATATACCACTATTTCTTCTTCTTAACGGGAGGTCAAATTGTTCTAGATGCGTCACTTAAATGATATGGCGATATAGACCTATACCTACCGTTGTAGACAGAGTTTCCATATTATGTTCACTTTTTCTAGGAAATGAAAAGTATGTACAAGCTTCAAACATTGCAATTACAACCAAGCTTATATTAATATTCTCGATTTTAATGTTTTATTTCGTATGAAATTCCTAAGGTTTAATTTATCTTTTATCAATGTACTATAATGAATATTGGATTATAATTTAAATTTGTATTTTGCTAAAAAATAAGGTAATGCAATTTTTTGTTTAATTTCAAACAATATCAATATATTATAATAGTGATACATATGCCATACATAATGAACCTTCCTTAAAGTCTTCATTATTTGGGCTTTGTTTAGACAGTACCAGTATTATCTCTGCAGAAATTAATGTCACTTGGTGAATATATTAAGTACACTCGCCAATGTTAATAATAATGATCAAACATGATTAAACCTCCAATATTAACGCATATGATTAAACCTCCAATATTACCAGCATCTTAACAGTTCTCTATTAATTCCGTAAGTAAAATACTCAGCAATTCTCTATTCTAGAGAGGATACAGGGGCAAATAGAAATATTAAATGAAGGAACAAACTTTTATATAATCGTTGTTAAATTAATCCCTCAACATAATATTTGCCTTTTTGCCAAAAAGCATCTTAATCTATTTCTTCCAAATAAATTTCTTTATATATAATAACATCTTAATCTATATATAAGATTCGTAAGACTCCATGGATAGACAAAATGTTAACAAAAGGAGAAAGGAAGTTTGATAGGTAAATTTACACTGCCAAACTGCCAAAGTTCCTACTTTGTTGTCCCATTATTTTTTTGATTGTTTTTCACCCTATATTACAAGCTTAAGAAATTATGAGTTTTTGTGTGAAAAATGGCTGGAAAAGGATCAAGAAAAAGACACAAATAACAATATAAACTAAGTCTTATACATTATACACTATGGATGGACATAATTTTAGAGTAATAGTCAAAAGAAGTTTTGGAGGGCCTTAATAAGTTTTTGCCCTACTCCCCTATGTGAGTTATGGAATACGCAATTATATAATAGTTTTTAACGAGAGAAGAACTAAATGCTGATCATTTATATTAAGACATGGGGTTATTTCTATTTAGACAGTATTTTCCTATTTAGGAGAGCATATCTTGCTTACTTATAATGAGTGATGGTATTTTTAAACTTAAGTGTAGTATTGAAGAAATAGAGTACTAGTACAATTTGTATTAAGGTAGCTTATAATTTTTACTCAGAGATAATATTCCCATTTTGAGGAACATGCATAGTGGTGGTATTAAATGTACTTTGTTATAGCTTGTATCGAGACATAGCATTCTTTTCATTTAGTCAATAAATTCCCATTTAAAAATGTATATCTTTCTTATTTGAAATGAATAATGACAATTTTTTCTACTTAAACCTGGTATTGAATTCTGTTAATGACAATTATTTCGACTACAAGTTATATAAATAAAGCCGTAATTTTCACCTTCAAACATAAAATGACATGAACGTCCTTAATAGAGATAGAAGGAAGAAGAACAAAAAGAATATCAAGGAAATAATGAACAAATCAATTATGTTTACATCAATGTATTTTATAAATATGGAGGAAAGAAGACGAAGGTAATAACTAAGAACTATATTTTTAGTATAATTTACATATTTACACGGTAACCTCCCAATGTCCACTAAAAGAATATCTAGGATGGATACATGATGCCAGTGCCATGTCTCAGACAAAATAATTGCAGATTGTTGATTATATATAATACTAGAACCAGCTGTATATACTTCAAAGGATAATTATTGTTGCCTACATCACTTGTAATTAGCCATTTTTGACTTCTTGTTGCCGTATATGACTGGCCTTCGTATAATGTTTACCTCGTGCAGGTGTCAGGTTCTTCTGATTCAGCGGCCACAGCTGAGAATTGAGTTGCTGCTAGATAAAAAATTTCGGGAGTAATTATCAGTTGCAAAGCCTGACAAGTTGTCTTGATGAGATACTTCTCGGCCAAGGTGATAAAAACCAGAGGCAAGCTCTACAGTATGAAAAAGAGCTATCTCAGACAACTTAGCATCTCCATCCAAGTATCGAACCACTTCTCTCATGTTAGGTCTTGTTGCTGGTATAGGATGACAACAAAGCAAGCCTAACGTCAAAACCAACTTCATTTCTTCTATCTCAAAATTCCCTTCAAGTTTGGGATCACTTGTTAGAAGAATGAGCCCCTTTTCCCAGTGATCAAACACCCAGTCAACTAGAATCAACTCCTCAGCCGATCTTGACGATTCTATAGGCTTCCTTCCACAAGCTATTTCAAGTAAGAACGTGCCAAAAGCAAAAACATCACTGCAGGTTGTGGGCCTTCCAGTTCTAGTCAGTTCTGGTGCAAGATACCCCACAGTTCCCGCCACACAGGTTGTTTGAGGAGTTGCTCCATGATCATGGAATTTAGCAAGACCAAAGTCCCCTAGCCGACCGTTGAGATCAGCATCTAACAGGATGTTGCTTGCTTTAATATCTCTATGTAGAACTACTTGTTCCCATTCGTCATGGAGGTAAAGAAGCGCAGATGCAACTCCTTTCAGGATTTGATATCGCTGACTCCAACTGAGAGTGGGAGTTCCAGACCTAAATAGGAATTTGTCAAGACTTCCATTTGGCATGTACTCATAGACCAAGAGCAGCTCGTCCTTTCGTCGACAGTAGCCTAGAAGCTGAACCAAATTCCTGTGTCTTAGCCTTCCCATACTAACAATCTCAGAAACAAATTGTTTTATTCCTATCGTGGAATAGTGAGAGACCTTCTTGACAGCAACCTGCACATTTGAAGAAGGTAACGTTCCTCTGTATACGCTTCCAAAACCTCCAGCACCCAGAAACTCCTTATCCTGGAAACCTTTTGTCGCTCTGAAAAGATCCTTGTAAGAGAATCTTTGAGGACCGTATTCTCGCTCCCAATCTTGACGTACTTCTTCATATTTCTTTCTTCTTCTCATATAAACAATTAAAAAGATCATTAACAGCATAAGAGCTGCTGAAGGTATCAGAATTCTCAAAATTGTTGGAAAGTTTGATTTTCTATTTCTGGGAAGTGAAGGAAGCTTTGCCTTATCTAAGGCAACTGCTTGTCCACTTCTGCTGAAGCTCCAGCCTAGAATATAATGGCGACTAGCCACTGCTCCTGTAGAGGAAGAAAAACCAACAAACATTGACTCCCAAAATATTGTGGAGAGGTCAAGAAACGTTGACAAGAGAGGATGCAGAGGCTTTTTGCTTGTTATAGGAGCAATTGTTACGTTCAGTAGCTTCTCTGTTGCGTTGTATTCTATCCACACCTGCGTTGGCTTCCCACTGATTAGCTCCAAGGTCCTGTTTATACTTTCCTTGCCGGAGAAGTAGGTCACCGGTGCTGAAACGTTCGATCTCAGTCCATTGATGTCGATTCCAACATGATTGCTATTGATGTCGCCGAATTCAGGATTCAATAAGGTGTCTAGTTCAACTGCAAAAACATGATTTGAAGACAAGCCACTGGTTGAAATATTGAAGAGTCCCAAGTATTCATTTGGCAAAGATCCTTTGAACTCTGCAGATGGAGACATAGTAAAAGCTAAGCCGTGGCCGCCAAGTGTTGACAACTCCGGTAATATGGCGAACACAAAGGTGGTAAAAAATGAGAGAGAGTCGGAGTTATTGTTGGCTAAAGTTTTCGAGAAGTTTAGTGGAGAAGGAAAGAAAGCTCGACCAATTTGCCGTTTTGAAGTGTTTGTCAGCTCTAAAAGACCACTGGGGTGGATTTTTGCTATGCCATTGAGAAGAAGGTTGGCTCCATTATTGAAGCCATTGTAGACGAACTGGTTTTCATCTTGAGCCAATATCGAGTATTTTAAAGATAGAAAACAACAGACAAGGAATGGCAACAATTCAGACGCAGCAACCATTTTCTTACAAGATTAAAGATGTTCTCTTAGCCTTTGGCTTTGCAGGTTGGGTTAGAAGAACACATTCCACTGTCCTCCCTTTTATTTGTGAAAATCATGTTGCTGAAACATTGACTTGGATAGTCTTCTTTGCAAGCTTTTCACTGTCGGTGCAATTACAGAGATACACATGTATGAAGATTCAATCAAGTAGAAATATTCTTCGTAATCGTAAATGATATTTCGTATACACTAACTTAATTTAATAAAACAATTATTAATTATTTTATAAGCCATCTGATTACAACCCCAAATTTTCTCCACAATCGTTTCTGACGATAAATATATTGAACTTGTTTTGGTTCGTATTTTACAAGTCCTATGACGTCTAGATTCACATGATTCAAATTCAATGTGTTGTCCCAACTGTAACACTGCTGATACCTTTAATGGGGAAATGACCTCAATTGCTTGAACATTCTAAAGTTAAATGCCTTGATTGAGTACCCATTAAAAAGTAATTAGAAAATTTTAAAAGAGTGACAGCAAAGCGTGTTTCTCCTCTTTCATTGCTAAAGGCATCAACGTTTTTCTTTTTCTAGGCAATATTCTTTGTCTTTTTCCTTCTTTTATCAGTTCACTTTCTCCAAAAAGAAAAAAAAAAGTCTTTTATGGGGACACGGAATTAAGCTTATCATTCTTAACTTAGTGCGTTCTTTCTCTTTCTTGATAAGTATTGTCTTTACCTTTCTTTTTCCTATTCTGGATCACAACCTTCGATAGTAATGTATATCAAATTTCAAACCAAGTTAATGAAACTTAATGTATATCAAGCTGCAAACCAAGTTAATGAAGCTAGTGACCTTTGTACTGATCAAGTAAACATTTACGATGACTGTCAAGAAGTGCAATTTTTAGGCCTGGATTTTCCATGTGTTTAGTTTTGAAGAAACTCTTTTTTTTTTGTTTAAGTTATCTTCACTTTTGTAAGATTGACAAATGTTTTTAAATTTTATCTTTCCCAAGATGTCAACTCTGAATTACTGGGTTTTCGTCACTATTTCAAGCTATACTATTAACGCATAAAAATGGTGAAATTTTGTTGCATCAGAGCTGGTCACTTATTCACAATCAAATTGTTCTTCTTTACATAAGAGCATTGTTAGTGAGAAAACGGCACTGATTGTGAGGAATGAAGAGGGTCCAAATATGCTTATTATTCTATAGCATCATCCAGTGTGCAGAATGGGGACTGGAAGCTCTCTTGAGTCCCTGATTTTCAATATAAAGAATGCTCCTTTTGATCTGTATAGGACCGAAGGTTACCTACCATAGACTTGGTCAAGAAATTAACTATCTTCGTGGGCAAAATGATTTTAAGCAAGGATCCCTTTGTAAAATTGAATATCATGCAGTATAGATGACCTTTGTTAAGATATTTTGCTCAGATGTCTAATTAATTATTTTGAGCATTATTTATAGTTGGATATATCATATGTCGTAAGAAGTTCGCTTGGGATACGATTTCATTATCTTGGATAAGATAGGATTTAATGGAATCCTACTTGAAATAGAATCCTAAAGGAGATAGGATTTATTGGATACGTACATGAACAATTTGAGATGGACATGCAACTAATTCATCAGTGATTTGTGTTATCCCTTTGGTAGCTGCGCCTGTCTACATAATGTGATTCTTTTGGACAGCTGCTCTATCATTTTTGTGAGGGAAAATGTGCAAAAAAAACTAAACAATTTTGTAGTTCTATTTTTTATGATGTCTCGATGATGAAACATATTTTGTTTGATGATTTTTATGCTTGTTGTGCATGGGATGCTTTAATGATTATTTTGAAGGCAGCAGAATTCTTATTGGAGAACTTCCCATGATTTTGGGTTTATGAGGCTGCGTATATAAGGGAGTGTCTTTTCACTCAAAGTGTTCCTTTGTTTATGTCTTTATTGATTTAATCATTGGATTATTATTTTCATCTATATTAACATTAGTTGTTATAGATATCCTCTATTAAGGTTATCACAAGGTGCTCGTGCTATTGGGGGTAAAATACTTTCACCGGGTGTGAGTACGAGTGGATAGTGTTAGGGGTTGAGTGGTATTGGCTCAGTAAAACCTTGTATAAAACTATTGTACTTTCGTGAAAGTTGATTAAGCTGGGTGAGGGGTCTGCAGAGGTAAGTCAGGTATGCCAAACTGTGTTACCAAATTTCGATTATCGATTTACTTGTTGCATATTTGATTTTTCTGCTTGTGTTGTAATTTTGGAAAATTGATAGTTGCTAACACAGTTGCTTTCTATTAAGCAACCGTCAAGTTCAGTTCAAAGTAGCTACGGAAGAATACATTTATTGAGGAATTACAACCTGTGGGTATTTTAATTAGTATCAAAGTAAGGTTCACCTCACCAAATTTTGGTGTGTCAAGTTGATGTAGATTCGTATTCTGCAATCATAGCTACCAGAGAAGGGGTGTCAATTACTAAGTCATCAATGTTTGATGGTTCTAATTACCCTATTTGAAAAGCAAGAACGAAGTATTTATTCAAGCACAAGGAACTAAAGAATGGACTTTGGTTGTGAACGGTTGGACACATCCATTGACAATTGATGAAAAGGATAAAGTGATACTTAAAGACCCATTTAAATGAACAAGGGCTGAAAAAGAAGAAGCACTTGGTAAATCTCAAGCAATTCATGCAATTTTCAATGCTATGGATGAAGGATGTTTCAGTATGATATTAGCATATGAATCAGCAAAAGAGGCATGGGACACATCACAAACAATATGAGGGATCAAAATTGGTGATAGCTTCAAAAGTTTAAATGTTGGCTACTACATTTGATGTCACGACTCAGAACCACATCGCACATATGGCAACTGTTGCATACCCAGGTTAAGGATACTCACGGTAACCTTAACCTGACTATGCAAGACTAACTAAATATCCTTTGAAAACATTTGGACAACACAACGGTTCTATTTCGAAAATCTCAAAAATCAATTAAAATATCTATAAATCAGTTTTAAACGTACTTCTATATTCACATTTAAAACTCTACCACAACTTCTGGACTTTTAGGTCCACTCAAGAGCAATTTCAACAATAGTACAAAAGGTTCATACATAAGGTCATTTACAAACCACAAGACAGTAAAAAGTTAATTTACAAAATCATAAAACATATCAACATAACCAACTTAATAAAAATAGTTCATGAGCTACTATACAACAAAAGTGCAAAACAGAGACTACCCACTTGCGATAATGCCCCAAAAATGTCAAAAGACCGCACAATACACTCAGAGCTTCAAGCTCACTAAATTAATTTGCATGGTTAGAAGGCGGAGGGGGTGAGTACACTAAGTACTCAGTGAGCAGGAAAAACATATATCGCAAATAGGACTCGATACACACCAAGACGGTCTAGATAACCTAAGGACTGGTTTTTCACGCATCTAGCATGCACATAACCACCTATGAAGTGAACATACATGACATAGAAACACATAGACCTCGCCTATGACTTAACATATACTAGTTAGGAACCACATAGGCCTAGCCTATTAATCACTTATCTAGTGAACATAGGTTCCAGTTCCGTTACACAAAAGCAGAAAAGCATCATATGTATAAATCAAATCTTGTCAGGAAACAAATCTCATAATAGACCAAAACAATCATGTGTGTCGCCACTAGTTGGCCAAACTATTGTACACACCCATCGATTCCTAGTGTTGGCTCGAATTTCATCCGTGGTGAGTCCAGACTATAGTCGACAAGAGTGTCATGACCCTAGGTAATGACGTCGTCGGTGACCAGACCTCTAGGTGTGTAATCACCCGCAAGCCCTATAGAAAGGTGTCGATACGTGGACTATTCTTTAATGTACCAGTGTTAAGGGTACGGGAATTTCTTAATCTGTTGTGCTTAGCACACGATTGGTCAATCGTTACCTCACCAATCAAAAAAATCATATACAAATATTATGTACAAAAATCAAGTAAGGCACCATGCCTTTATTTATCGGTCCAACCGATAGAATGGAAACTTTCCATGGCTTTAAGCCGAAAGAGAACACATACATGTAGCATACATGACTCGGTTATGCATATGTAAGTTCCAAAACATTATTTCATGTCATAAAAGTCATCTTTTGTACCCCAAGTGCAAAGTTGTTCAAAAATATAGTTTCAGAAGATAAAACGTTATCCTTTGCACTTCAAGTGCAGGTTTGTTAAAAACAATATCATTTCTCAAAATACGTAATAAAAGCATCAGTTGCACTCTAAGTGCAAAGAGTTATTCAAAACAATGTCGTTTATTAAATACAAAAGTATACTAGCATCTATTTGAGATGCAATTCTACTATGCATTACCTAGTTCAAAATTCACATACAAGTCATCATATATGTCTTGGGATGTCCTAATCCCATTTGAGAGATATGGTTTTCCCAACTCACCTCAAAAGAAGGTGTACACTCCCTTGGCTACAACAATCCTCGGTACAAGCTCCTTGATCTACAGCTCCCGAGCCTTTATATATACAAATATACAATGTATTTACTACTCAAACATGTATCTCATATTCATACATCACCACAACCAAATTCATCCCTAATCAATCATCATAAATTTTATTCTAAGATATGTCAATAAGTCAATAATTCACTTACTAATTCAGCTCAATGTCTCCTCAACCATCAAGCTAACCTGAACTTGTGTGCAATGTTTACGTCTTTTCTTCCTAATGTTGCTTTATGAACAAGCTATCTTCTTTTAATCATAACTCTTTCTACAAAAATAAAAATGCCATGATTCTTATGCCCATGAAACTAGACTTCCATTAGTCTTAATATATCTAAAAATTACACAAACATCATCTCCCTTTAAAATATAATCTCCATCTAAATAATGACTTGTTTCTTGTAAGAAACATACTGGAAACCAATACTCAACCCTCAATAAATGATTATCAATACATCTCCTAACAAAATAGTTTCACATAAACATTAATAAGACATCAATAATCATTTTTTATGTCTTATACTTTCACTATTTCGGACTCTAAGGTCCTCAAAAATCAGGAAATAATACAAGGTTCCTGCACAGGGGTCTATCACATACAGTATTAGGAAAACAAGAATAACTCAGACTCTAGTCACTATTTTGTCAAGCCACTTTCACAAAGGTCAAGTTAAGACCTATATCTACAACTTTAATTCTTTGAGTTTCTTCAAATTCGTGTTCTAAGAATATGAAAGACAGATCGAAAGAGAAAGATGAAATTGAAACTAGAATTTCAACTTACCTTGATAACTTCTTTCCTTCTCCTCTTCTCTTCCCCTTTTTCTCTCCTTCTCTTCTTATTTTCGTTTTTCTCCCTCTTCTAACCCTATGGAAAACCTTCACTCTCACTTCTATTGCCTTTTCATCCATTTTCCCTAGAAAATTCAAAGGAAGTCAAATTAATTCATGTGTCATCATTTCATATGTCAATGTGTCACCATTCTATTAGTGCATATGTTATCCTTTTATTGGTCCATATGTTACTATTCTATTAGTCCATGTGTCAATTACTTTAGGCTCCACATGACACTCATTTAAGCCTCCATATGTCACTACTTGTAAGGCTACACATGTCACCAATTATAAGGCTATATATATCACCATTTGTATAGCTACACATGTCACCATTCCACATGTCACAAGTCTAAAGTGCCATTTGTCACAAACTTAAAGGGACACTTGTTGCAATTATACGCAAGCCACTTGTCATCCATTTAACTGAACCATTTTTCATTTATTCTCAATGATATATGTCACCATTTCGTAGGCCTAATCAACCTAAATTCCTATGTATCAATTTGTCTTGCTCTTTAACATTTTTCTTAAACTCGATGCACATATCACCTCATCAATTACTCAATTGTAACAATAAATTCCCAATTCACTAATTATAATCCATCAATTCAT
>JANZLH020395757.1:0-10967 GCA_026770325.2 Erythroxylum fimbriatum
TAACCGGTAGTGATCTATTAAGGAAGCAAAGGCGAGACGTGCGTGTGGTTTCGGACTCTTACAGTACGTTTGGTTCAGGGAATAGCAATTCTATTCCTTTGCTATTCCCAAGTTATTATTAAACCTGCACAGAATAGGTAATCTTCAAGAATGCCATTTCTTAAATTTGGAGAATAGGTAACTCTTTGTCCAGGCTATCTTTATCTAATCGACGGTTATCTATTCTTTGCTGACTATGGTACTGATCTAGGCTCTGGGCCTACTGTGCTTGATAGGTTATCTCATTTTCCTTACCTGGCCTTTCCCTTTTTTTTTTTCACTGGGACGGGGGACATCTCTCAGTCAAAACATACTTCGGAAACATCCACCATCATAAAGCTAAAGTCTTTTCCTTGTCCTTGAGCATTAATACCGTCCTTGTGGTATCTTCTGTTGAGTTCAAAGCCCTTTGACAAACTCCAATTAGCTGGAAATTAATTATAATTGGGATTTTTAATAATAAAATAAGAATATAATTAATTGATAAAATTAATAATAAAAAGAATAATAATAATAAATAAATTTATAATAATAATTAATAAAACAATAATAATAATAATAATAATAAGGATATTTTAGTCTTTTTGTTGGTTATTCTTTTCCTATTCCAAGTTTATATTTTCAAACCAAACAGTGGAATAGAAATTCTTTATATATTCCATTCCTTGAACCAAACAAAGTAATACCTATTTTATTCTATTCCTCATATTTTCTATTCCAAAGAATAGCTATTCTATTCCTTATCTATTCCATTCCGTGAACCAAACAGGCCGTTAATGTAAGGTTTAAGAATTAATGGGCTTGATCTCTGGCTTCCAAAATCTGTCCATCTCTGGCTTCCAAAATCTGTCCGGGGCTTGGTTCGGAGGGTTAGGCCTAATATGAAATTAACTAAAGATTAGACTATGATTAGCAATCTCATGGCTTGATTTTGTTAATGAATATATAAAATCAATTAAGTTGACCTCACACAATAGCTTAAGTGATTGTAGTGAAACAATCACTCAACATGATATTAGAGCCTTTGTAACCAAGTGGTCGTGAGTTCAAATCTTACTACCTACCTATTATTCAGCACAAAATAGAGTGAACTTGTGCAAGTTTTAAGCCGTAAAGGCTTTCACTTAAGGGGGTACATTAGTGAATATATAAAATTAATTAAATTGGTCTCACACAACATCTTAAACTATTACGGTGAAACGATCACTTAACAGATTTAAAATCAATAAGTTAAGCTTAAGTTGGCCGAATTTTGGATCAAACTTAAGTTAGAATTAGGTCTAAACGGCTAATACCCCTCCTTAAAACGATGTCGTTTTAAGAAAAATATATAATAATTTTGTGTAGGCCGACTCAACCCATTATCATCATTAATTATCAGCCATGAGAAAGCTCCAAAGAGAATTTCCAACCCATGTTTTGTCCCTGAAACTTCTCTTTGTTCTCCGTGTTTGTCTGTCCTCTGAATGTTGTCTGTCTCCCAAAACTAAGGATCTCCCAATCTCAGTTTTTCCTATACTCTCCCATTTTCTCCTTCTCTTTCTCTTCCCTCTCGCACAAGCCTCCTCTGCTGTCTTCCTAGGACGACAACATGGTACTCTCAGTTTTCTTTCTCTTGTCTCTGTCTTTCTTCATCGTCATCAATTGTTTATTGTGTTTGATGGATGATTAATGAGAAAAGGATTACGTATTTACGTTCTTCTTCTTTTTTTAATGATTTATCTTTTAAATTATCACATTGCATTGCCTCGAGAGCCTATCAATGTTCAACAATGGATTCCCTAAACAAACTTGGTTTCTAGTCATTATGTTCTTGTTTGCTGCTATTTATATTTTCCGATTAATGCCTACTTCGTGTTCGAATAAATCACTTGACGAACTCAACTCGCATGTTCAAATCCTGTTTGAATTGCATTCATATATATGATGAAAATCATGTGGTTTATGCATTTTTCATTGTTAGTTCAAAACTGAAACATTTTGGGTTAGGCAAACTCGGCGTCTGGAATGGCTGTGGAAGATGACTGTAAGCTCAAGTTTTTGGAACTGAAAGCCAAGAGGAACTACAGATTCATAGTCTTTAAGGTTGAGTCTCAGCAAGTGGTCGTAGAGAAACTCGGGAGTCCCCAAGAAACCTACGACAACTTCACTGCCTGTCTCCCTGCCGATGAGTGTCGCTACGCCGTCTACGACTTCGACTTCACCACCGATGAGAATTGCCAGAAAAGCAAAATTTTCTTCATTGCTTGGTACTCTCCCCTCTTATATAACCACACTTGGTTTTCTATGCTTACTGCTACTATTTTTTATATAATTTTCTTTTAGTGTTGGAGGCACGTTAAAATTTTTCCGTTGCAACCATAAAATTACATGTTTAAATCACGGAAATAATATCTTTATAAAAATATAAAAGATAGATTGTGTGTATTATAACTCTCCACAAATTCTTACAAAGTAAGAAATCTTATGCACTGCCTACGTTGACTTGACTTTTTCTTTCATGGTAGAAGAGATAAACCTTCTTAGAAAAACTTTTCGATTTGTAAAATTTTTTCTAATTTTCTAAAATAACTAATCATCTTAAATTTGTATTTAAAATAATAATAAAATAATGAACATTATATTTGTACTAATCAAATATTATTTATATGACGATTTAAATTAACTCTTAAATTTGAATTGAACCAATATTAAATTTGACTCAAACTTTATTTTTCAACCTATCAGTAACATTTGATTAGTTTATGTGTGAGCCGCAGGCAATATATATTTTGTTATTATTTTTTGATAGAAATTTAAAAGAAATACTCTTTTAAAATTAGCTTTTTTTGAAAATTTTAAAGATTAGGGAGAAAAAAATCATTGTCTCTATCCTATTTATTATGTGTTTGTTTCCATTTTGAAAGAAATGAACACAAGTTCATACATTTCTTTATGTCTTCTGTCTTTTTCCTGACAGAAAACTTGAGTAGTGTGGTGTCCCCTAGGGAAAAAGATGGAGGAGGACTTGTTTTGATATGTGTTGAGATTGTTGAGACTAGGTTTCAGTAGGTTCCAGAAGAAATTTATCATGTGAGAGTTAGTTACACGATGAGAATAAAAAGGGGTAGAGGGTGAAGGCATAGGCATTGGGTTATAATATAGTATTTGGTATTGGGAAGTTGCTAGCCCTCGAAGCTAGCTATTGTGGAGGTTGCTAGCTCTCGAAGTTTAGCTATGGAATAATAGTTACCTATATTCTTCTATATTCATCTATATTCATCTCTATTCCATCTCTGTTCTTATTGTATTACTACTATGTGAGTTGTTCTGTGGCTGTGTTGGTTTGCTGTTGAGTGTGTTGTTGTGTGATTGTTGAGGTGTTGGTGTCGTTGTTAGGAGCTGAGTTTGTGTTAGAGATTTTGGTCTCTAACAATATGTTAGTTAGAAACAGGAACATGTTTAAGCTGAAAATGAAAAACTAATCTGAACAACAGATACATTCAAGGATAGATTAGATCAAATTACTTATCTGTTGTTGAATCTTTTTTCTTGCAGGGCACCTGATGCAGCGAGGGTAAGAAATAAAATGGTGTATGCAAGTTCCAAAGATAGATTCAAGAGGGAACTTGATGGAATTCAAGTGGAGTTACAAGCTACAGATCCAAGTGAAATAAGCATTGACATTATAAAAGGCCGAGCACTTTAGATGTGATCGATGTGATTTACTCAATTCTCTTATTAATTTCTCCAAAATTCCTGAGCATTTCCTGAGAAAATTACATCTTTTGGTCATCAATGTTCTTTTGTTTTTGCAATTTTTTGCTTCCTCGTGTCAATGTAATGTTGGTTTCTGCATACAATTAAAGCAAAATAATAGTCTTGAAACTTCTTGCAGGTAAGCTGTTTAAACCTCAGGCTAAACTCCGACCATGTTCTAAATAATCAGGCCAAGTCGGGCTGCTGCCATGCCTGCACTTTAAGAGGCATTCAGTAATTTAAGTGCATGTGCATGAAGACTAATTACTAAATCACAGGTTCAAAAAAAGCAGAAAAGATGATGGAAGCTATGACTCCTGGTCTCTTATTATCACACATTCTTAATAGTAAACAAACATACACAATAATTTGCGAACCCGACTAAGAACAAAACCAGCTTAACTCTAAGCACTCTTGTAATTAACACACGTAATGGATCCTCTGATTAGCTAGTCATGCTCGTTTCGATCGACCGACCCAACCCGGCTACCGGAATCCTTGATAAACTTCATAATTACTTGCACGATATACATCGTACTATATACTAAAATGATTCTCTATATCTTATTGTTCTTTGTCCCGTGAACTAACAAGGCGCAATAGATGGTGCGACACCATACTTTGCGGCTTTTTCTGGTTCTGGTGCAATTGATGGTGCGACACCATACTTCACGGCTTGTACTGGTCCTGGTGCAACCACACCTCCGCTTCTGATCTCTGCCATCAATTCTCTACGTGCATTTCCCTCTTGAGCCTCGCATAATTTGGGTAAGAAAACACCTGCAAGAAACCACAAAAATGTTCATCAGATTAATTCGACTTACCTGAACTTGACGGAGCCAAAGAAGAAGAAGAAGGAGGAGGAGGAGGAGAAGGAGAAGGAGGAGGAGAAGGAGAAGGAGATGGTGTTGTGTTCTGTTGTGCTGTGTTTGTTGTGTTTTACCTTCTCCTGCGGCGAGATTGAAGTAAAGATCAACGACATTAGGGCAACCGTCGTAGCACTGATGAGAGCAGAGATGGCGAGTGAAGCCTGAGTCGAGAAGTGAGTCTGAGGAGATTCCGAGTGATTCTCTCTCGAGCCCGCATGATCTGAAACATTCGTTAGTTTCGATCCAGTTCGTCAACCTGTAAGCTTCGATCTCCGACGTACGGCAAGTGTACACTTCTCTTCCACTCCTCCTGACGTGTTTCTCCAACACACACCGCTTGCCGGAGCCTGAGACGGCGAAGGCGCATGTGTCTTGGTCCAGTTTCTCGCATGTTACTTCACCTGAAGACATAACCATATACAAATTTTTTCATGCTACGATCAAAACACAGTTGGTATAAAATCATTTTTTCGTCAGAATCACTTACCAAGAGTGCCTGATACAGAAAGTGCAATAACAAAAGCCGCTAGTAACAGGGTCTTAAAGATGAAGTTACAAGCCATGGCTGTGTTCAGTGATGAGAGTTAAGAATTGGAAGAGAAGTTGGCTGTGTTCAGGGATGAGAGTTAAGAATTGGAAGAGAAGTGGTTGCGGAGATATGGAACATGACTTACCCTTATATATGCTCGTGGGCATGACACTGTACTCATATTCACTCAATTAAGCAGTCAATCACGAGCCGCTATCAATGGCGGATGGACGGACCAAACGTTGAACCCAAGATGACTGGAAATTTAGAAGATTGAGGTTTGGCGTCTCCTTTTATAAATGGCTTCAATTTCCATCTGAAATGACTATTCAAAGACAAAAAAGATGTTACGCCTTGTACTTAAATTCTTCTCACTATTTCATTTGTTTTTAATTTACCAATTGCAAATAATACGAGACAATCAGATGTCAATTATTAAGAATATTACATGCGTAACTACAAATAATACAAAATCAAGAGTAAAACATATATCCTTTATCTTAGGGGCGGTTAGTTCGTATAGGAGAATGGTAATAGGAATGACAATGAATATAGTGATGAATGAGAATGAATATTATCATTATAATTACGATAGTTAGTTAAAAGAAATGAATGATTATCATTACCGTTGATATTGGTTGGTTTGTAAAAAATATTGAGAAATAAAAATTAATTATATTTTAATTAATTATAATATATTAATTAATTAAAAGAGTATAATTAATTAATTACAATATTTTAATTAATTAACGAATTATATTTTAATTAATTATTTATAACTAATTTAATAATTGAAATTAATTAATTAAAATTATTATTAATTAAAGAATATCAAACCTTACTAAACCAAAACAAAATTAAACATTAAACATTAGGCAAAGTTAGGAATGACTCTCACTTCTCTCATAATGGAGAGGAATGGAGCAATGCCCTAAAGTAAGGAATGAAAGTAGAAGCCAAATAATCATAACCTCCTACCAAGCTTTTTTTTTTTCATTCTATACCCATTCTTCTCTCCTCGTACTTGTTAAGCGACCATTTCACCACAATAGCTTAAGCTGTTGTGTGAGTCCAACTTAATTGATTTTATATATTCATTAATACACCTCCTCAAGTGAAAGCCCTTTGGGCTTAAAACTTGTACAGGCTCACTTTACCTTGTGCTGAATAATAGGTGGGTGGTAGGATTTGAACTCACGACCAATTGGTCACAAAGATCTCTGATACCATGTTAAGCGATCATTTCACTACAATAGCTTAAGCTGTTGTGTGAGGTTAACTTAATTGGTTTTATATATTCACTAACAGTACCCACCAAATAAGCATACCCTTATAATTCGGTTAAACAATAACGATGAACACACAACATAAATATCATATTTGAAATAATTAAATGTCAATAATATCATAAATCTTTTCAGCTCTTAAATTTGACTAAAATTAATTAAATTTAACTTAAATTAATAATTTAAAATAATTAAATAAAATAATTAATTTAAGTAAAGTTTAATTAGTTCGTTTCAAGTTTAAAAATTAGGTTTAATCGTTGTATAATTAACATTGAATTAATCTATATTTAATGTTCATAATACATTGTCCTGTCTTTATTTTTCAACCGAAGTATAAAAGGAACGGTTTTTTAAAAACTAAAAAATATAATTTTTTATAATTTTAAAAATCAAGATATTTTTTAATGATTTCTTAAACTTTGTCTTTTACCCAAATTTAATAACAATAAATTTCAACAATGTTTGAAAATAATTTTATTTTTATATTTATTTGGACTTCATCGAAATATCTAAAGTTCGAGGATCAAGTTGAATCATAAACGACCAAATTATTAATTTTACATTAAAAAGGCCTTATTTATTCGTATATTTTGATATACATACAGAATGTGCGCCATATTTCAATTAAATTATCCCTTTACTTAGATTGTGTCATTGTAACATTATCTTTAATTATTTGGCTTCTTAGGAATGGCCGAGTCACTAGAGCGGGGAGAATGAAGCTAAAAGATTCTATGTTCAAATTATCCTATCTACACTTTTTTGATCGAGTCTGTCGTACAAAGCTTGCCCAGTGTAGAGTACTCGATTGACGTAATTTGTAGGTTATTACGTTAATCCGGAGATTTACCCAGTGCGCATCCAAATAATAACGGCTATAAATTCCTCCGTTAAAAAAAAATTATTCTAAAGGTTACATAAGTTCGATCAACTCATATTTAAGTTATTGAATTTGGATCTAGTTGAATCATATATAACCAAAATTATTAATTTTACATTAAAAAGCCTTATTTATTCATATATTTTGATATACATACAAAAATGTGCGGCATATTTCAATTAAATTATCCTTCTACTTAGATTGTGTCATTGTGACATTATCTTTAATTATTTGGCTTCTTAATTAGGGATGGTCGAGTTGATAGAGTGAGGGGAATGAGACCAAAAGGTCCTGTGTTTAAATTCTCTTATCTATGCTCTCTTGATCGAGTTTATCTTACAAAGCTTACCTAATGCGGAGCACCTGATTGACGTGATTTGCAAGCTATTGCGTCAATCCAGAGGTTTACCCAGTGCGTATCTAAATGATAGCGAGTATAAATTCTTCTGATTCAAAAAAAATAAATAAAGGTTACATAAAATATAAGTTGATAATAAAAATTAATTTAAAATTAACTTATCAAACAAATTAAAAAACTTATGATTCAAAACATGAAATCAAAATAATATTATTTTGAATCGTCTCAAGACTTAGACCGTGACACATTGAGTCGCCTCTTGAAAGATCGGATCAAGCCGAATTAAGGGCCATTTGTCAACCTTATGAATTGTCTAATGCCTAATGATAGACCGTCAAAGACTTGGAGCATACGCGTTCCAATCTTATAGGATTGAAACCATCAATGTGTATGAAATTTCTTATTACTAATTGGCTTATTGTCGTTCAACTTTTGGCTCCATATGAAATTTTTTTGACTTGTCAGTTAGAGCATTTTAAACGCAAACAAGAACAGGCCAAAAAAATAAAAGAAATTCTTGGCCCAAATTTGGAATCTTGAATGGCTTAGAATGTTAATATATATTCTTATATTACAACAAATATTTAAAAACCGAATCGAACATTAAGTCGGTAAGATAAGAAGTTTAAGATTTAAAAGATTCAATCCGAATTAGACTGAAATAAAACTGATTAAAAAATTGAATAAAATTGAAGAATTTGAAATAAGATTGAAAGAGACTGTCTTTAATTTAAAGTTTAATTGTAAGGGAGAATATTGATTGAAAATTAATTAATTAATTTTAGTTTATAAAAAATTGATTAATTTATAAAATCAATAAAATTTATTAAAGTAAATCAAACTGATAAATTGAAAATCGAACTACAAAATTGGTTGATTAAAAAATTTGACGGTTGAACGGTTTGAATCTGTTCAATTTTTTAATAATAGATTACAACAATCTGTATGGAATTCTTGTCAAATTTGGACAATTTTCTTAAAAAATGTCTCATTCTCTTCCTATGTCAAGACAAACAAGGACTTCACAAATCACATGTTTTGAATAAATACATTGGAAATTGATTAAGGTTTGAACAGTTTTTGTGATTTGGTCCTGAAAAACACCAAAATAAGATCAAATATTGGATAAGAGTTAAGTCGAATTTGTCAAAGTACTCGAGTTTTAGACCGCGACTATGATCTATCAATCAAGCACATGCAACGAAATGTAGTTTATATTCATCGACTAGAAAAAACGATGTCTTAATATGTATTAGATTTATTATTTTTGAGTTAATTTTATTATTTAATTTGGAGTTATTTATTTTTAATTGATTTACAGGAAACAACTTCTCTATTATGTAGGGATAAGGCTGCATATTATTAGACCTTTTTAAACTCCGTTTTATTGCGAAACTTCGGACTGGATGTGATGATAACGATGATAATTCAAAGGAAGTATTAAAATTTGAAAATTGTTACGTAAATTTAGATTTAAATTTAATATATATCAAATAATAATAATTACTAGTTTTTGTCAACAAAATAAATTAAACTTGATATCTTCTCATAATAATAAAAGAATTTGTAGTGCTTATTTTTTAAAGTCCAATCAAGAACTAAAAATTTTAAAAACAGTCACGGAAGGGCCCAACCGGGTTCGAACCGGTGACCTCTTGATCTGCAGTCAAATGCTCTACCACTGAGCTATGGACCCTTGGCTGTAAGTTGGCCAACTCAGTACTAAATATCAAAGAGATGAAAAGACTGCAGAACCTACATCAAGAACAACCAACAATGGCTTCTCAGTACAGCGTCAAATTTGCCCTTCACCTTATCCCCAATCTTTTTGGCAATCTGGTCAATGTTTCCAAACTATCTCTGCATCTTTTTGCGTGTGTCCTTGCGTTTATGTACACACTACCGTTTCTATCATTTTATAAGCCCTGAGTAAAATAAAAAAAAGAGCCTAAATAAATTGGCAATGTATTTAATTTTACATATTTTTATGAAATATAAATGATTCAATTTATAAGTTTACATAATTAACTAAATATTAAATTATCATAACACTAACAAATACACTAACAAATATATAGAGGATCATAATTTATGAAAAATAATTTCTTCGTACATTTCTAGATGTAAAATCATTAATAATATTATCAAGATCAATATTATCCAACATTTGTTAGACAACATAATATAAACTAATATATAACAAAGATATATAAATATTATTATATCTGTGATAAAGGAAAAAATAAATAGTAAATTTTAATATCTAATATTAAAAATAAAAAACAAAGAGAAAAATACATTAAAAAATCAGAAATTTTACCTTTAAATTATACTCAGAACACAAAAGACAAAATTGTAAAAATTTTCTGCTAATTTTTGAGTTGGAGTACTTTAAATACATGTATTAATGAAAATAAAGAAATTAAAAGGTAAAAGTACACTTAAATATTTCAAGACTATTTATAAGCATAAAATGTTAACTTATAACGTTAAACAAACTTGCCTAACGTTAACTTATAACGTCAAAAATTACCAATGTTAAAATTATTTATTACTACCTCTACCTACAACCTATGTAACCTGCAATCTTAGAACTTGCAAACTTAGAGTACTTACTGCCTGCAATCTTAGAACTTGCCTAATATTTACTTTTCGAAACATCACCAATGTTAAATTAATTTTGAGTAAATTAGTTATATACTATAGGAGTTAAAAAACCAAAAGATGAGGTTAGGGGCCCCTTTCCATCATGGGCCTGGGCAAGGGCCATGTACACCTCAATACATACATACTTACATATATCATATATGATCGCTATTTATCTTTTCACGTATTAGCAGAAAGTGTGCAAATGTCTTCTCCGAATTGGGCCCTTAGGTTATATTTAGTTGGACGTAAAGTTTTTAATGGAATGAAATGGTTTATAATGAAATGGAACATAAATGAATGTAATATTAGAGAATTGTTATTTGGGAGGGATGAAATGTTTCATAATATAATGCAGTGAAATATTGTTTAGATAAAGGATTTATGATGTAATATAGTGTAAAGTTGTTTATCATTTTACAATCCATCATAAACCCCCCAAAATCGGAGGTTTTTTCATTTTTACGGTTTAAGATAGAATGAGATGTAATATGAAACCCTCCTCTTCCATCTCATTCCATTCTATTATAAAACCCCCTCCCTGTAAGTGTAAGTCGACTTGTACCCTTGTGTAACTCGACTTATGCTTGCACGGTTCTGATAAGTCGACTTGTACACT
>JANZLH020395789.1:0-10964 GCA_026770325.2 Erythroxylum fimbriatum
CATGTGTGCCTAATCGTGGTGTTCACTCTATCAAGTTTATGTTGGTCTCTGTATAGCTTATGTTTGATATTTGTGACTTTTTTCCTAATGAAAAGGGATAACGGTCACTATGACTGTAATACAATCTTTAATTATTTACATACTTTTCATTTCTGCTTCAAATTCTTTGCTCCACATGTTTATAAATATGAGCATTCAATATGACTTTTGACACTCATAGCTTTCATAGTTCTTTAGGAGTTACCATTCCATGCGATATGAATCATCCTTTGTTTTTTGCAGGGAGTGAGGGCATATGTTAGAGGAAGCGAAGTCTATAAATCTATCACTTAGTGCACTAGGGAAGTGCATAAATGCACTGGCAGAGAATAGTCCTCATGGTCCAGTTCATGATTCAAAACATACAAGATTGCTTAAAGATTCATTTGGAGGTGAGATGCCTTTCATGGGACTTTGAGATGGTTTAGTGTATAAGTGAAGGTATAATAAGCACTATTACAAGTTTATGTTTTACACCTAATGGCTTTAGCATTTTATCATATTTCAGGTTTAGCAAGAACTTCATTAGTTGTGACTATAGGCCCCTCACCACGTCATAGATGAGAGACCTATAGTACTATATTGTTTGCACAAATCTATGGTACCCTCAATAATTCTAGTTCATTTAACATCCAAACTTCTATGTGTATAAATCTTCAGCTGCCTGAATTCATTTGCTAATTTCTTTGCATCCCGTTACTTGTATTACTATTTCTACAGTTTCTTGTTATTTATGTACAGGTTATAAGATTAACCAGCTTGTGGTTGTTTTGCAACATCATTTTTTGTAGGCTATGAAGGTTGAGAATATGTTGAAAATAAAGGAAGAATTTGATTATAAAAGTTTGTCTCGAAAGCTTGAAATACAAGTTAATGAGCTCATTGCTATAAATAAAAGACAGCAAAAAGCTTTTGATGACGAAGTCGAAAGAATTAACTAAGAAGCACAATGTCAAATTTCTGAGGTGGAAAGAAACTTTGCAGAGCCTTAGAGGTTAATCCACTACTTACACATCCTGCATTTTTCATTAAAATTTTGTTGATTACTTTCTTCGGCCACCTATTCTTTTGACATCAAATAAGTTACAATTGTGCAAAATTTTATGAATGACACATTTTACTGCTTATTTAACCTTTCACAACTGTCTAAGGAAACAAAAGTGGAATGAGTGAACATTTCTTAGTTAGGAAACTTTTTCACTGAAATCTAATATATGTTTTTTACATGAAAATGTATCCAATTTGGGATTTATGATGTTTCTACAGAAGGAAAAAAATAAATTGCCAGATGGAGCATATGGAGTTAGTCAAGAAACTCAAAGAGAAAATGATGATGACTCAGCATGATGGCTTCACCAGTAATGGAGAGGTAGTCTATCTATAACTGATAGCTTTTTAGGTTTTCAAATTGTTAAGGTATCTTTACTAGTTAGGTCGATCAATTTAGCCAGTTTTGAGATAATAATGCATTGCTCCTATCAACTCTAGCTAGTATACTTCTGTTGTATCTTGCCTTGGTATAAGTTTGTTTTTGACTTGAGATATATATGGAAAATGTTAGGCATAACTAGACTCCTTTGCATGCATCTTTTATACACCATAAAAAAAATTATGATGTGTTTCAAAGGTAAACATGTTTCCATTATGCGCTACCTTCATTATTGTGTACCAGGTCTCTTTGTGTTTTACTTTGCGATTAGTTTAAACTTGATAACTATTGTTCCCCCACATGTTTCATCTCTTGTTATTCTCATAAGTTGGGGGTTTCTGTGAGTGAGGACATTGATGGTTAAAGAGGTTACTTCAAAATGAACTTCAGTTAGGAAAGTGAGTTGAAGAGGAGGCCAACAAGCTCAAGAGTCAATTAGAGCAATTTTTGTAGTCTGCGGTATGTGTTATGTGGATTACAATACTTTACTATTGCTATACTGCTTCTGTGTGATTCCAAGCTTTTCTTACTTCCCTCCCTACTTTTATAAGAAGATAAATGAGTTTGGAATTTGTTAAATATAAGGGGTTATTTCATGCACTAGACAAGTGGTGATGTTGAGGTTATAAAGTTGCACAAGAAACTGGAGGATGATGCCAATGAAAAGAAGAAAATGGAAGAAGAAATTATGATTTTGAAAAGTTAGTTATTGCACTTGAATATTGAAGCTGATCATGTAATTTTATTAAGATATATGCTCTTCTTACTTTAAGCCTGTAATTATTTGGTTTTGGTTTTAATACTAACTGAATTGCTTTCAAATAACTGTTTACATCAACATCAGTGGTTTTGAGAAATAAGATGAAGCAGATCTGTCTCTTCTTTAATCACAAATGTGTATTTTTGAAATTCTTGCCCTGTTAATGTCATTTTTATGTTTGCAGACAAGAAGGTATGTTGATAAAGGCAGATCTTGAAATGGCTTCACTTCCTTATATTCCTTTGTGTCTCAATATAGGCAATCCCAGTTTAGTGAATCCATCAATGGACACAAGCCACCAATAGCCTCTCTTTTTGAGCAAGGTAAACAAATTTTATACATGGAGTTGTACAATAACTAAGATCCAATTCATGTGTTTCTTATATAAATTTTTCATAAAATTATTTAACAGGTGGACTACAAAAGGTTTTGCAACTGCTTGAGTCAAAAGATGCTAATGTCAGAATCCATGCAGTTAAAGTGGTCGCTAACTTAGCTGTTGAAGGTTAGTATTGCATTTTTTTTACTCTTTTCAGCTTTGCTTTGAAGTTACTATGCCAGCCTAAAATGTCGATCTGAATTACATCTTTTACCTGGTGCCTGTTCTACAAGTTAAATTGCAGCCAATTAATAGGAAATATAGTTCTAAGTATACTATTTAATACTGCTTATGTTGATGGTATACTATTTAATACTGCTTATGTTGATGGGATTTCATCCCCTGTGTACTTACTAAAAATTTAATAAATTTCAAAACCTATCTGGTAGGGCGAGATAGAAAGAGCAATCCTATTTTATTATACCGTATCATATCAATGTCTTATCATTTCAAAAAATAGTGGAATCTTTTATATTATCATTTAATGGAGAAGCAAGCAAATGAGCTATAAACGAAGAAAGTCTACAAAATTTTAAGAGATGGTTAGGATCTGAAACATTTATGGAGTCTAGAATATGCTTCTTGGTACAAGTTATAGGAGTGTTCTTTCAATAACTCTTTTTTTTCTCCTCAGTTGGTTTAAAATTGTTCTTTATTTTGGCATTGTAGGTATGGACTTATGAAGAGAATGACGAGTGTAGTTTTGTTTAAGGGATCTTCAATATGAATCATGCTCTTTTTTCTTATAAGTCAAATGATACTGCTTTTGTCAGACTAGTACAATCTTCTAAGGTATGCTCGTGTTTCATGTGAGGAGATATCCATCACAAGGAATGAGATAATTTCATGATTGTATATGACACTAATTATTCTTTTATGTAAATGGTCAGGGTAAAAAGAAGTTAGAACTCTACACATTTAGGCTATACTTCAGTCTGAGTTACTCTCTCTATTTTCTAGTCACAAGGAAATCTCTGAGACTCCAGGTATATATACACCTTGAGGGCGTGTTCTTTTATGTTCCTTTGTAAACCTATGTTTTTTATCTTGGAAAGAATAAAGACTTGTATGATTGACACATTGTGTGATAGGTTTCTACAAATTCAAACAAGTATCGTTCTCCTACTATCGTACAACCCACTTTGAGTTCAATTGCTTCCCTTCTTAGCTCCGTCAGAACTTCTCTTGAGAGAGCCACAAAGGAGAAATCCTTACTACTAAACAAGGTAGGGTAACATTAATATATTATGTATAGCCTTCTTTCTGCCTTTTTGTTCCTGTAATTGATCGAAAATAAATTTTTTTAATTTCTGGTTTTCCGGATTCGAGATATAAATGAGTTATCAAGGTAAGAAGTGGATGAAATTATAAAAATGTATGTTTATCGTGTTTTATCATATGATGACTTATAGAAAAGGTATATCTTTTCAGCCCCTCTCTTTACCAACTTTTCGATAATATGGTGTGGTCTCTAAAATGCTAAAGGAACTAGAACAATAACTTAAATTATGAATAATAAAAATTGAGAATGATTTTGTGATTTTCCAAACTTTTACTTTGAAATTTGATCCTTTTTCCTTTTTACATTTGAGTAATAACAATTGGTTTTTAAAAACTAAAATCATAAATTACTTTAAAGGTGTATGGTGGTACCAAATCTAAATATATAATTAAATATTGATTCAAATTGAACGTTTTAAGATTGTTTAGGACCGAATTGTGATTCAATTAAAGGTTTGAAGATTAAAAATATACATCTAAGGCTTAAAGTTAAACAAAAATATAATGAAAGAAGAGCCTTACTTATACATGTTGTAGGCACACGGAACAAAAAGCTAAAACTTTCCATAAAGAAAAAGGAGAAAGCACAAATATGTGCCAAATATATTTGTGCTTCAAATTTTAACAGTCTTCAACTTGGTGATCCAACCTCCTGATTATTTCTTTTTGGTTAAATCTAAAGTATTTGACATTCGCCAAGTTTACTACCTGTTTATATGATAATTAAGGAATGCTTCATACTTGCCTAGGGGAACAAGTTTTGTTTTAAATCCACAAGTCAACTCTATTGTACTTATTTGTGATCATAAGTTTTTAATTTGCTCATACTATCTCCTTTAATACTTATACAAGAGATAGATAAGCATAAAGAAATAGAAACAAAGGAGATGAACGAAACAAAGACAATGTGCCAATCTCTTGTTCTCATTCTATTTGCTCAGTCAGTAATTTCTTTTTAATTCACATACCTATTGGTTGTTTTCTACCTTGGTCAGAATTTTTTTAAAATTTTTCATTAATTTACTTTAATTCATATCAAATTTTGTTGTTGTTATATTCTTTACTAAAATATTATAATGAATTTTACTTCATCTATTTGGATTGTCAGTTTTCCTTTCCATTTTTATTAATCCAATTTAAATATTCACTTGTTATATCTTTTCCTCTTTCCCCTTACAAAATTATGTCTTGCATCATATATCTCTAATTTTTCCTTCTAAATTTTAACTTTAACAATATTCACTTACACATCATAACCATTCATAACAAAACCTATCTATATTGACAACTGGGCTTTATACGTTTCTAAATTCCCACTGTGCATTTGCGCAGTGAACACTTGCCAGTATATATAAGTTGCAAAGAACTATTTCTACTACTATAAGCTATTTCATTCAAATAGATACCAGTCAAGGGTGTTTGTATCCTTCATCACCCACTCACACATGACATGATTAATCAATACAATTATCAAAATTCCCACACTTGTTTAATAACCATGCTATTAGTACATGATGAGAACTTATTACCATATATCTATTATAAATATATGATATATTGACTAATGAATAATTAGTTAAGTAGATTTTGTATGCTATACCCTAGGTCATATCTCACATCCTATTTATTAATTTTATCTTATTTATTTCATCATATCATAATTGCATTCAATTATTTCACGAAGAGATGGTAGTCACCTTCATGTAGATTTTTATTGCAAGTATGGTAGTCATGTTTGAACACTTTTTTATTGTAAGTCACTAATCAAAATGACATTCCTTTATTTTAAATTATCTCAAATTAAATTTAATTTAGTTTCCTAAAATTGCCTCATAAGATTGTATTGCTTATGATTTTTTCAAAACATTCTAAAGTAACATAATAAGTGCTTTATCATTCATATTTTTAGGTTTTTATATAGTTAATTTCACTTTTTTTAGTATTTTTATTATTTATGGTACTTTATTCATTCATATTTCATTTTCAGGTTGTCATTTACTTATTTAAAGCAAAAGAAACAAATCTGGACAAGTTTGGTGTAATTTGAAACTATTTTGACCAAGTTATAAAGTTATAAGGCAAGAACACGATTTCCTATGTTCTCTATTATTTTTTAATTTCAAGCTTACATGGTCAGGTTTGAGGAGTTTAAGGCATTTTTGCATTATATGCCCGTGTGTAAGTAGACGCTTATGTTTTATGCTAATGAGCCAATGTTCTCATTTTGAGCATGTATTCTCATTTTAAGCCTATGTTTATGCATATGTTTGCTATGAATATCAAGGATCATTTTTTTTGGATTTGAGGAAACCCCACAGGCGGGCCAAGCGGGCTCACCTCTCAGAGGGCCAAGTGGCTACACACCAGCAGAGGGCCAAGCGGCTGCACCCCATCACAGAAGGCCTCACTAGTTCTCCACCCATAGGTAAAACCCCAGCTGCCCCAGGCTTTTACAAGAGGGGCTAGCGCAAGGAATCGAACCTGGGACCTAATCGAAGTCAAGCTCCACTCTCAACCATCTAGCCACACCCCTTGAGGGCATACCAAGGATCATGCGATTGCTAAGTATATAACCTTGCACATAGTTGTGAACTTACCTGTGTGTTACCCAGAAACTTAATTTTTAAACTATAAAAAGACAAAACTAAAGGGCAGAGGAAAAAAAGAAGTTTGGGAGGCATGATTAGACAACCTAGAGTGGTAGAGAGAATGAACAATAAGCAAGGATACATAGAGTGGATTTCTATCGATCTGTAGTGGATTACGTGAGATTAAAAGAGATTTTGTCATGTTTCATTTAGATTATATTTTTCCTTCAATTTTGGTTTTATGTCTTCCATATTAGGAATTAAACATTTATGGTACTTGGATATGATGAATCCTAGAATAGATTTTGTAGTTTGATTTGATTATAATCATATTTATTCTTCAACTTTATTGAGATTTGATTATTATTTTTACTGTTGTTGAATTAATATGTGTTGATATATTAATTTATGTTTAATTTCATATATTTTAGATTGATAAATCTTTTGTATAAATTGATCTAGCGTAATTATAGTTGCATATAATCTTATAGATAGGTTGACATAAATTTTTTGGATCAGAGTCGAATATAATAGAAAATTCATAAATCACTTAATGCAATTATAGGGGCTTTAATTGGAAAGAGATTTTGATTAATCAACTTAAGATTAGTTGTTAACAATCTTGAGAAAGAAATTAGCATAATTGAGGAATTTCCATAATCTAATAAGCTTTAGATTAAATTGATATGTGAAATCTTATTTATATAAGAAGCCTTAGAGAAATTCACTATTCTGAAACTGCTATTAGTATTGATTGTTTCTTAGTTTAAATATTTGTTCTAGGTAGTTAATTATGCTAATTTATTTTAGTTTATTACTTTGAATTTGAATTTGATCAATCATCATCCATAATTTGTCTAGAAGATAATAGGAAAAAGGATAATATTAGTAACAATAGTGTTTATGGGATCAACACTTGGCACTTAATAATCTATATTATAGAAGTAATATGTGCACTTGCCCAGAAGGATTGATAGGGTAGGAGATCGTTAACATACCAAGTTTTTGGCCCCGTTGTTAAGGACTATAATATTAGGAATACAATTTGTATTAATCTAGCCATTATTTTCCTTTCACGTTTTCTTTCTTTCTTTTATTTTTTTAGTTAACGACTTCTCTTTGTTTTATTGCTATTTCAAGAGCTTGGCTCGTGTATGACTTGAAATAATCTATCTGAATCTGTTGAAAAAGATCTAAAATATAAGCAAGAAGGGTTGAAGCAAGAATTTAAAGATGAGCAACCGATAATCATAGCAGAACTGCAAAAGACTATGTCTGAATATGTGCTACCATTATTAACTGCTATTGAGTCTAGTATCATTATGCCAATTGTTACAGCTAAATATTTCTAGATTAAGCCAAATGTCATTCATATGGTGTAATAGTTTGCTCAGTTTGACGGGCTATAAGATAAGGACCTTAATGCCCATATAGTAAATATTTTGGAGATATGTGATACATTCAAAATTAATAGAGCCATTGATAATGCAATAAGAATGAGGTAGTTTCCCTTTCATTGAGGAATCGAGCTAAGTAGTAGTTAAATTGTCTTTCTAAGGGATCTATCACCATATGGGACTAGCTGGTTGAAAAATTCTTGATGAAGTACCTCCTACTAGCCAAAACTACTAGGTTAAGTAATGATATCTTTTCCTATGGTCATATTGAATCAAAAATATTATATAACAAATGAGAGAGGTTCAAGAAGTTAACAAGGAGATACCCACACCATGGGCTTCCTATATGGTTACAAGTTCAAACATTCTATTAGGTGGATGATAAATGCAACAGCTCTTTAAATAGTAAAATGCTTGAGGCATCCTAGGAGTTGATTGTGGAGATGGCTATAAATAGTTATCAATGGCATTCCATTCAAGCAAAGCTTAATAAGGTTGCCTATGTTTATGATGTTAATGTAGTCACAACCCTAGTAGCTCATGTTGAAGCTTTCAATAATAATATTGATGCATTTTTAGTTTTATAATAACTAACTCATTTGATGCAATGTGATGTACGTAGGGGAGGACATACTGGAAAAGAATTTCAAGTTGTTAGGGATATGATTGCATTAACTAAACATGTTGATTATATAGGTAATATACCTTATCTTTAGAATAATCCATATCTATGTACATATATTCCAGGTTGGATGAACCACTCAAATTTTTCTTGGGAAAATCAAGGAAAACAAAGGCAAACCTTCACAGGATTCTAACAACACCATCCACCTCAAAAGAAGAAGCCTAACTTGGATCATAGTAAATTTTATTTAGACATCTAAAGTTTAGGCTATTGAAACTTCATTACGAAATCAAGAGGCTTATATTTATAACATGGAGAACTAGATTGGACAACTTGCCAAGTTGGTTTTTGAGAGACAACAAGGAAGCTTGCTTAACAATACTAAAACAAATCCTCAGGAGTAAGTAAAGGAAATTTCCCTTAAAAGTGGAAAGGAATTAAGAGTGGAAGAGAAACAAGGTATAAAGGAGAAAGTCGCTGAAAAGAATAAAGAGGAGAAAGTTGCTAGAAAGAATAAAGAGAAGGAGAAAGATGGTGAGCAACCTCAACCTGGAAAGGAGCTCAAACCTACTATTCTGTACCTAGCAAAGTTAAAGAAGAATCACATGGATGGACATTTTAGTAAGTTCCTTGAACTTTTTAAATAACTCCACATCAACTTTCCTTTTTTTGAGGCTCTTTCGTATATGCCCAAGTAAGTTGAATTTTTGAAGGAGCTACTGTCAAATAAGAGGAAGTTATAAAAGTTATCTACTACGATATTAAGTGAAAAATGTTATCCATTTCATAAAACAAGCTGCCTAAAAAGCTTAAAGATTTAGGGAGTTTTACTATTCCTTGTTTAATTGATATTTTGTTGATTGAGAAAGTTTTGGTTGATTTAGGAGCTAGTATTAATTTAATGCTCTTTTATTTAAGAAATTGTTAGAATGGCATAAACTAAATAAAATGAGCATTCAATTAATTGATAGGTCAATTAAATGCTCTATATGTTTGTTAAGGTAGATACATTTAATTTTCTATTTAATTTTATGATATTAGTCATAGATGATGATATTAAAGTACTTCTGATTTTAGGCTAACCTTTTTTTTACTTCTGCTAGCGCTATAACTGAAGTTAATGATGGTAAATTTGTGCTTAGTAGGGATAAAGAGGTAATATTTAAAATATCTGATGTTATATGACACTTTTTGAAAATCATCATACTTGTTTCTTTTTTATGCTATTGATGTTACAATTTTAGATTCTATGTAGGAAATTATCCATGAAGACCAGCTAGAGTTGTGCCTTCAAGTGAGGAGAAGAAGAAAGATAACCCTATGAGAGTTGAGCAAATAGCCTATATTGATGCTAATGAACCTACTGTATGAAAGAAAGAGTTTGAGGAGATTGATAGGAGTAAAGAAAAAAAGGTTTAAACCCTCCATTGAAGATCCACTTGCTTTGGTATTAAAGAAGTTATTGGATCATCTTGATTAATCATTTCTAGAGAAGGACTCAAAGTTACCAATCATTATAGCATCAAATTTAAAGACGAACTAAAAGGAAAAGTTAGTAAAGGTATATAGAAAGCATAAGAGGGCAATAACTTGGAAGATTTAAGATATTAGACAAATTAGCCCCTCTTTTTATATACATAAGTTTTAGATGGAAGATGATTGAAATCATTTGTGCAACCATAAGAAGGCTTAATACAAATATGAAGGAAGTTGTCAAAGATGAGGTAATTAAACTTCTTAATCAAGTTATGTTTTTTTCCTTATTTCTAATAGTTCTTAAGTAAGCCCTGTACAAGTTGTTCTAAAGAAAAAAGGGATGATGGTGATACCTAATGAGAAAATTGAGTTGATTCCTATGAGGGCCATCCTAGGTGGAAAGTATGCATATATTATAGAAAGTTGAATGAAGCCACTTAGAAAGATCATTTTCCCTTTCCTTTTGTTGATTAAATGCTTAAATGACTAGTTGGCCATATGTACTATTGCTTTTTATATGGTTTATCCAACTATTTTCAAATTCCCATATCCTCGGAGGACCAAAAGAAAATAACATTCACGTATCCATATGGTATGTTTGCTTATAAGAAGATGTCCTTTGGGTTATACAATGCACCCGCTACATTCTAAAGGTGAATGATGGTCATTTTTTATGATAGTGGAGGACAACTAGAGGTATTTATGGATGCATTTTCTATTTTTGGTGATTCTTTTGATTTGTGCCTCAATAATTTAGAAATAGTGGTCAAAAATTATGAGGAAACTAATTTAAAAAAGGGTCATATTGTAACATCCCGGTACCAGTGGGAAGGGTAAAATAGTAAATATGGGTGTTTAATGAGAGATGAGAAATGCATTTGCATGTTCATGCATATAGTGACATACACATACATGTGAAAAATGAATTTATTGCACATGAAATTCTTGTACATGCATTCATTGACATTCCCGGTATATTTGGTCATTAAT
>JANZLH020395884.1:0-10953 GCA_026770325.2 Erythroxylum fimbriatum
TCATCTAACTCATTTAATTCCAACTACTCATTTAATTCATGCCAACTAACTTCATTTAATGCCACATACTAATTTAACGCTAACTTACTTAATTAAAGTCAATTCAATTAACCTACTAATGCTTTAGTTTCTCTAATCATGCTTAATTAATCATATAAAAAAATTTGGGGCTAACAGGATGTGATTAAACAATTTATAATCCTCCATTAACCATTTCTTTCGAGCAACAACATCAATCTTAGGAGGTGGATTACTAGTTAGATGATCTTCCAAATCTACACTAGTCACAAATCTATGAAGTCCTTTCCCATTATGCATAATTTTTCTTTCCAGTCAATTTTCTATCAGTAATTTTGGATAAACCCAATGTAATTTCATTAATAGTCTTCTTATCCCTACCTATATCACTACTCTCAGCCACTTTAAATTAGTCCCAAGTGACAATATGAAGAAAATAAAGAAGGAAACGAATGATAGAAACAAAAACACTCACACTTGGAAGAAACAGAAGGGAGCTAAGAATTGTCGCCCACAAAAAAAAAAGCATTACTTAGAAGAAACTGACCAGATGTTCAGACAGGGACAAAGGAGGGGATGCTAGAGAAAGAAACCAATTTGGTAGATAATGGTTCCTGCACCAACACGTGGAAATGACATTAGGACTGGGCAGCATGTGCGAGTCACGTTTTAGAAATACGACAACTGAATTTGAAGAGATGGTCGATCGACACCCATAAAGTCTTGTGAAGGAGGAGGTGAAAAAAATCTCCTAAAATGTATCACCCACATAAACAATACACTACCTCACGATAAGGTAGCAATTAAAAAACAACACACTTTCAAAGAAGAGACCTAGAAACTCCACTAGGCTCTAATACTATGAGAAGAATGATTTTTTTGGTGTACTCTATTATAATGATATAGGTATTTATATAAAAATACAAAGGCTAAACTAGGAAAGTAATGCCTATGATTATGATAAAATCACTATGACTATATTATTTACATTAGTTGTATAATCCCTATAATTATGCCAACAGTTTGTAATAGCTATAACAACTTCCATATTTTATAACAGTTTCTATTTACTGATTTATTACATGAAAAGAGGAGGGGAAGACATCTAGAAAAATTACACAACACACACCTCTCTCTCCTCTCTTCACACCGTAAAGCTTCTTCTATGGACTTACATGGCTAATCTCATTCTTGGACGAAGGAATTGAAACCTCAAAACATCAAAACTATGAGATCTAAATGAGTTTATTGTTTTAATTTAGACTTTGAGTTCTATTGTTCTTTCATGCTTATTGTTATAATTATCATTCATGATTGCTATGAGGTTCTAGATAATTGTGTTTGATAATCTACTGCTAATCAACTAGCAACTAGGATTTAGAAATTTCGTTGGTGTTGTTATTGTTAAAGAAGTTCTCTAAAGGCAATCACCTTTAGCACTTATTGTACAAATCATTTTATGATTAATAAAGGCCTTTTTCATTATTTCGATGTTCATACATTTATAGATTTGATGTTGATCTTAAATTGATTTGATAAAGTCCTTGATTCAAAACATAGCATGGAGGAAATCATGATGAGATCATGATAATGGGATTCCTATCATGTGTAATTATGTTAGTATCTAAACTTTCCCTAGTAATAGAATTAATGAGATGGGATATTATTAATCTGGATAGACTAGCACATGTTATTCTTCTTGATTGGATCAAGCAGTAGATCTCATAAGTTGTAGATATGAGTTGTTTAGAGTTAACATATGGATGCTTACTAAGGGTAGTAAGTACATTGCATTGACCTACTATGAGACAATCATATGGATATTCTATTTCATTGTCAATGATAGTCTCATCATAGCAATTGTGCAAGTATCCTTTAACTTGAGGTGCTAAAGGATATCTCGGATACTGATCCTGTGCCTTGACTCCATTCATCGATACCTTTCAGGGGTTACTCATAGGGTGGTGATTAGGTATAACTTGAGGTATTCAGAGGTAATTAAGTAGCCAATAAAGGAATTACCACTCCATCATACCTATGACCTCTTGTCAGCGTCATTACTTGGGAGTCTTTGGCCAAAACAGATATGTGTCATGAAGAGAGTCTTTAATGATACATAGAGTAATGAGATCCTCAAGACAAGATCTAATATCACTTGGAATAGATGTGACGTAGTTAGTCTAGTGGGAGTTGATACTTTAACTATACTTTAAACCAAGTGGGGTATAAATGGTGAAAGGACGAATTGCATGGCAACATTGCATATGGAAGGGTTTGTAGTCAAATCACTGACTTTCTGGTCAATTGGAGGTCATGACATGTTGCTAGATACTGCCTTTGACTTACTTGAATTAAGTAATTCAAGTGGCCAACATAACTGGGAACATAATGGGTCACACATATAGGAGATCTGAAGGATGAGTAAAATGGTGTTAAATGGTGATTCAAGATATAAGAGAGTGTTTCAGGATTGTATCACAATGTGATCGCGGTAGAAAATGTTGCATGGAATAGATTAGAAACAAGTGTAGTTGGCTGCCAATTTGGTCATTAACTTCCCAAAACTTCCATAAATGCATGCTATTCTTGGTCATTAACTTCTCATAACTTCCATTAATGCATGTTATTCGTGGTTATTAACTTCCCATAACTTCCATTAATGCATGCTATTCATGACCATTAACTTCCCATAACTCTCCATTAGTGATAGAGTTATGGAAGGCCAAATGGTGCAGAAAATATAGATAATTTTTGTGCATCTTATGGAAGACACAAGTGAAAGAAAGGTTCTTTCTTACACACATACTCTCTCTCTAACTCTCACAGGAGTTCTTATCTTTGCTAGCACAAAGAAAGAATTCTAGCCATCTTCGAGTGAGGTTTCATTGTTTCATCCTTCTATCTTCATATGGACTTTCACTAGAGACAGTCTATGTTGATCGTTGTGGTTTACGACAACCTAACGCAGAAAATATTAAAGAATCAAGGAGATCGTCGGAAAGGTGGATAAGCATCTTACTTTTCATGCTTTTGTTTTCTATATCTATACGCATGAGTAGATCTAGTTTTTGACGTTCTGTTTTATTTTCCGCTGCATATATTTGATATATATTATGTATGTGATGCATGATCGGAACCTTACAATTATTAAATATTAGGAAGAATAATAGCCTAAGTCTCTCATAAACATTGGTGATTAAAGGAACTTTGATTTATTGGCCTTTTTATTGCTTAATATTGTTGTTAGATTAAGTCTTTCATGTTGGGCTTAGATCATCTAAATCTTAGGGTTAATTATATTGGTTAGCTTTATTAGCTTTATATTTTATTCACAACAATCAAAACCCCTTATCAAGCTTAGCAGTAATTTACATACATTTTTAATTGCCTTTCTCTGTGGATTGACCCTTATTCCTAGTACTATAAGTCTAATTTCTAAAAGTAAGGTTTATTTTTAATGGCCCTCGATAAACTCATCAAATTTTTGGCATTGTTATCAAGCAAGGATCTTAATTGATTTTGTGTGTTTTTGCTACGACCCACTACTGGAAAAAAATATTTTTAATTAGAAAAAATAAAAATAAAAATTTTAATTATTGTCAAATTATTTTTTTGTCTAGCATAATTTTTGATATGTTTCTGGCTCAAAAATACATTTTTCTGTAGGTAACAGACGTCCTGAACAAAACTAATTGATCTATTGGATCATTATCCCTGGTGGTTTTAGGCCAAATTTGATCAGTTTCTAAGAGTTTTTAACAATTTTTAGTTTCTGACACAATTTTTAAATTAAAAATTTTTTATGTTTAGTTTTTCTTGATTTTTTTACCACCTAGCTTATGCATAATATTCATTCTTCTAATTTTGGTTTACAGTTCGATCCGGAGAATAAGAAAACCACAAAGAAATTAAGGAAAGCAACTAGAAAAAGGAGACACGAGATTAATCTTACGAGACTTAATTTGTTATTTGCAAGTGATTTAGATTTAGAAGAACAAGGAGATAAGGCTCAAACTTTAAAGGATCAAAATAGAACATTAAATGCAACAATTATGGAAAAATAGAAGAGAAATGAGAGAAAAAATGTCAGCTAGGTTATGTCCCAAATATCTCCTCTTTTGTTGTCATTTAACATTTCCCTTTAAATAAAACTAGGTTTAACCGAGGGACACTTGGCACTTCTTACGGGTGTGAGAAGGCCTCATGGGTGTGACTTAACATGTCACACCCGTGACTAGCTTCTCACTGCCGTGAGAAGCATGGCTTGCATAGATGCTATCTATAAGAAGAATGGGTGAGAAGGCAGCTGTCGTGAGAAGAATGCATGGGAGCTGGCTGGAATAAGAATGCGTGGGCGTGTGAGAAGCACCATAAGAAGCAGTTAGCTAGATAAGAGGCATGCATGCTTAGGAGCTGTGTGCGTGGGAGCTGTCAAGAAGCGTGAGAACATGGAATGGGAGCTGGTAACAAAGAAGCATGGCAGTTGGCATCACCATGAGAAATGGGCTATCAAGAAGCATAAGAAGAATGCATGGGCGTGAGACATGCAGCTGGCTCCACTCACAGTTGTGTGAATTTTCCAACAGGTTGTGAGTGGTCTTTCACCTTGATTCTTCACATTTCATCTCTTCTTCTTTTAATCTCTTCTTCTTCTTACTTCATGAATCAATAGAGTATAGACATTGAGAATATGGATTCAATGAACATACTTTCGGTTCACTTTAGCTCGTTTACTTTCGAAATGTACCTAAGATCAAATATGAGCTAAAGTGAGTATCCTTAACATTTCTAAGGCAATAATCACTAAGTTTAGTAGATCAAATGAATCAACATTTAAGCACATATCAATGACCTGCACTATCTCTTATGCTAACAGGACCATAAATCCTTGAGTCACAACTTTTTTAGTGTGATTACGCTACTATGCTTAACGTATTCAACTTTTGATTTAAGGACTTTACTACTTTTATTGTGTAATTATAGGTACGTTAACACATGAATCATAAAGAGCAACTGCGCAACTTGTAGACCTTTCCTTCCAACCTAGTGAAGGCATTACAGTATCGATGGGAGTTAAACTCATATAGTTTTTGGTGGCATAATTACCTAAATTATTCTTGGGATATCAATGCAGGAAATATCATGAGAGCATAAGGTTCACCAAGTTTCCAACAAGACAGTATTAGATCCTTAAAGTCTAAGTTAGACAAGTTAATGGACGTGCTAAGCTTCAAGATTGATAACCAAAATGAAAGTCAAATGTAGCGCCCCCTTACCGCAGGGCACACATCGGGACGCCCGTAGGTCGTACCGATACATATCCTGCGATAAGGGTGAGCTACGAACGGTCACTACTGTACTATGCATGAACATGACGAGATACATATACACACTCATAACCCGTCCCAAATTACTATTTTACCCTTCCTATCGGTGATGGGATGTTACATCAAAAGAGGATGGAAGCTAAATTTGATCAAATAATGAAGAATCATTCTTCTTCCATTCATAACTTGGAGGTCCAAGTTGGGCTACTTCTTAATGCATTGCTAACAAGGAATGTAAGGAGCCTTTCAAAGTAACATGGAAGCACAATCGATATCCTTATTGTGTTGTGACATTTTTAGGGTTAAACATTGTAACCATAAATGTCAGGCACCATATTATAAGTGGAAAAATTCATATTACATGCAAAATTGATCTTAGGATAGATCAAGTGAGCACACTAACATTGAATTAGATATAACATGTTATTAGAGCCTAGTAATGCCTTAAAGTGAAGAGGAGACAAAGTTCGATTTTATGAATAAAGTTGCAATTAAGAAAAAGTCAGAAGAATAAATGACAAAGGAAATAGAGGTTGAAGAAGAGAAGAAAATCTCTGTTCAAGAAGAAGAGTATACGAGTAGACAATAATTGAGGTTAAAAATGAGCAGTTCACCTTCAGAGAGGACAAACTGTTGGTATCAACTGAAGATTCAGGGAGTTTCATTATTTCTTATTTTATTGACAGTTTGTTGTAGAAAAGTGCATTAATAAAATTACTTGGATTTCTTAATTTGGTAAATTATGTCCTTATTATTATCTTACAACTTGTAACTTATTTACAGGCTACTAAACTACTATAGAGAGATATACGTAGAAGCAAGCTACTAAGATGTTGGTAAAAATAAAGATTAAGTCAAGCTAACGACGTTAAACAAGCGTTACTTAGGGGGTAATTCAAGAATTAGAATAGGTATTACTTTTTTATATTTCATTTTGTTTATAATATGTTGTTGGATAGGTTTTTTGTAAATTTATACATGTGTGTGTTTTTAGAGTGATTTGTTTTTTGGATAAATATCATATTTGGAACGTGCATATGGTGCATAACGTGCCAATTTTGGCATGAAATACATTCTATCATGATCGTGCATCAAGGAAGAGGTAAAAGGGTCATCCATGATCATGCATTGGATGCATGATTGTTACAGTCGCCCCTTTAACACAATGCACAATCGTGCATGAGTAGCCCACCTCCATAGCTTTTTGTTTGTTCTTAAATCTCTCTCAAATTTCACTTGGATTTCACTCTTTTCTTGCAATTTTTTCTAGATTAACATTATTTCCATACAAATCTAGTAATTTTCACTCAAAATCACATGTTTTTAGTAGTTCTGCCAGATTTTATCAACACTTTCTCTCTCTTATGTTTTTGGCTCTGTATTGTGTTTGCTGTGATTTCTTGGTTTACTCTCCATCAAGTCTCTAAAAATTTAAAAAATTGCAAAATGCTTAAACTCCAAAGGAAAAGTGAAGAGGTGTTGAGTTATGGTGCACGTGATTTGGTCAAGGATTTTGGAGCTCCTTTTTTTATCTTCTCTAAAGAAGAAGGTAACAAATTCCAAAACCTCCGTTCTAAAATAATTACTACACCTTGATATTTTGATTTTTAATTTTAGAAGATTTAGATTTGAAAGGAAAAGTTTAGTCTTTGAGTGCAAAAATTCAATAGGATAAATTAATACATTACCTTATGTTTGAAGAATTAACCCTTGAATTTTACATTACTTTGCACTATGAGTCAGGTAAGTTAGATAATTTTTTGTTTCGATTGTGAGGAAAACCTTAAAATTTGGATTATGATATCCTGGAAGAAATGTTTGCTTTTCTAAAATCAAACATTGTTGAAAAACATGAAATTTTTTATGCTAAGAAATATTAGACAAAATTAATAGAGTTTGATGTGTTTAATCCACACAATGCTCCTGATAATGTGAATAAGAATCCTAAGCACTTATCACTGCATAAATTCATATGCCATGTTTTTGCTAAGAGTTAAATTAACAAGTGCTCTAAAAAGATTTATTTATACTTTGGTGCATGGATAATAAGTTCCAATCTACACATCCACCTATATTTTTCAAACGATAGTTACTTCACTTAATAAGAAAAGTAGCTATCTAGACATTTGTTTTCTTGTAAATGTTCTGGCTCAATTGCATGGTGTTATTGTCTCATCAAGTGAAGAATCCCAAGAGGAGTAAAAAGGTTGGGAAAAGGTGCCTGAAAAAATGGAAGAGAATAACAAGCACCTAAAGGGTCATTTGGATAATATGGAGGCACAGTTGAAGGATGTAATGTGCCAGTAGCGATATCAGATAAAGAAGTTGCCAAATTTTTTATTGTCTAAAGTATCCAAGTCCCATCTCTAACACCATCACCCGAATCTCCATAAGTATTCTTGCTCTTAATTTTAATTTATGTATATTTCTCTTTATTTTTATTGTCTCCATTTCTATATTAAGGATAATGTGTTGTTCAAGAGTGGGGACGTATATGCACCTACATATCATTTGTATGTGTGAATTTTGTGTTTGTATTGTGTTAGTCTTTAAGTAGGTTGGTATTGTGTAAACATTTGGTTGCATGATGTGTGCAATGTGTGAATGTGTCAATGACATGAATTGAATGAAATTAGATGGTTTTCGAACATGGTCATTTAAATTGTAAAAGCATATTAACTTGTGAATTTTGTGTTTTAACTTTCTTTAGGATGAATATACATGTTAATTAGGATATGACACCTATTCTTTCACTTTATGACTCTGGTTTGCATATATTCACAATTGCATTCATTTAAATTGGTAGGCATTATTAGTAACCTTTCATAAGAGTGATTGACTAAGAAGAAATGAGGTAGGTTAAGAAATTTATAAAAAAAATTAGTTAAATAAAATTCCTATTCCGCTGGTTCTTTTGAAGAAAACTTGTGTTAAGAATAGAGATGGTAGCCAATTGAGAGTTGTGGTGCAGCTGAGTAACTGAGAGCATTCATGATAAAAGGTTTGTCTTAGTGTCAAAAGGCTAGAATGAAACTACGACCAAGATAAATAAAAGTGTAACCAAGTTGAGTAACTGGGGGACATTCATAATAATGTATTTGCCTTTGCGGCAAAAGACTAAGTGATTATAAAAGAAAATATTAAAATATGGTGCTTATAATAAAATTAAACCTACTAATCTTTTCAAAATAGTAAGAATTTTCATGAGGAGTTACTTAGTGATAGTTTACTTTTTTTAATTGATCAATAATAATAAGTGCATGCTTAGAAGTATCGTAGGTGTATGAATAGGCTGTCAATATTTTGATTGATATGTATATTTAAATTAAAACACTTAAACATGAATGGAATTATTTAGTATGTTGGAATTTTTTAAGAGGTTGATGTTTGAAGCTAAGTTAATTCCACGAGATTTAATGTCATTGTACCATTATTGCATTGTTGCATGATTGTGTATTTTTGTGTTTTGTTTATTTATAGTTTTAGTTTTTCTTTGGGACACGTAAAGATTTAAGTGTGGGGGATTTTGATAAGTGTATATTATAGTATGTTTTCTAGAGGTTTAAGTGCTTTTATGTGTTTTCTTATATGATAATCATGTGTTTAGGACTTAGAATATGTTCTTGTTAGTATTTTATGTGTTTTAATTATTTGATTATTTTAGAATAAGGATTTGATCTTAATATATGTTTTCAAGAGTTGTTTGACGTGTTTGTTAGTGAACAAAAATAAGAAAAATAGAAGAAAAGATGAAGAAGAGCTTGAAGATGTATGATCGTGCATGAAGCAGCTACATGGGATGCACAATCGTGATAGAGAACAAAGACAAGATGCATGATCAAGCACAACTTTTCTAACACACAAAATTTTTGTGTTCTTGACATTTCGAGGCTATTTTTAAAACCAAATTAAGTGCAAAAATCTTAGAAAGAACCCTAAAAGACTAAAAAAGTGTTGAAGGCAAAGAAAAACTCCAAAAAGGAGGTTGCACATCATAATCAAAGAAATCAAACCGGAGACATCAAGATCAACCGCAGAATTTCTAGATCAAGACGTAAAGCTATTTTCTTTCTTTTCTCTTTTTATATTTTCGTTGGCTTGAGAGGGGGAGCCTTAGAACAACTAGTAAGGTTACTCTTTTGTGACCAGAAGGTCATGAGTTTGAGTAACGCAAGCAACCTCTTTGTAAAATGCAAAGAAAAAGTTGCGTACAGTTGATGACCTCCTCTAACCCTCATAAAATGGAGAGCCTAGTGCACTAAGATTTGCCCTTTATATTTTCATTGTCTTGGATGTTAATTTGGAATAGTAGAATGTTGAATATTTTTATGGATTTATAAATCCATATTAGGGATTATTCTTGATTTATTTTGTTAAACTTTATTCTTGTTAAAATCAATATATGTTAATGCTTTATGATGTTTGTTATGCTTATACCTAATAATAAATCAAGATATTGAATCAAGTAATTTGTGTTAAGGTGCACAAGTTGGTAACTTAGTTGACCTGAAAATATCATTTTTATAAATAATTGAAGAAAGATCTTAATTATGAGTTAGTTATCGTTAGGATTGCTTCAAATCTAATTGACTAGTTAGACATAGTCTTGTTAATCGAAAGGTTGCAATTATATTTTTTTTATTTCAATTGAGATTACTTGATTAGATCCTAAGAGAGAATGATCAAAACCTTAAGATGACTAGGATCAAGTCTAATTGAATTAAGAAGATAAAAGGAAGACAGAACAAATAAGAGAATAACTCTTAAGTTTCCATTATTGATTAAATTCATTGTTAGCTTTAATTATTCAATTGTTTAGTTTTATTAGTTATTTCAATTTTAACTAATTTATTTTAATTCAATTCATTAAACCTTTTATTACCTTAGACAAAATATATTCAGGTTGTTAGGTGACTAATCAATATTCATAAAAATGATATCTTTTATACTATAAAATAAGATTTATATAATTGCAGTATTGAAATTTTTTATAGAAGACTGTCAGCAGTAAACAAGAAAGAAAGGACTGGTAAAAGGAGAAGAGATAAAACCAAAACCTAAGTAAACATGCTTAAGTTTGGTTTCTTTCTCAATTAGGAAACTAGTAGAGGGCATTGGACAAAAGAAGTATGACCCAAGTTAGTTAAAAGTTAAAACTGAAGATTTAAGATTGAATGTTAAAGACAGTCATGCAAATCAAATCTTACATACCCAACAACTATTTGCAATAGCCTTAATGAACATTAATCTAATAAATGTTTAATTGACATCAATAAAGTCAGTAGACTTTAGCTTATTTAATTAATTATTTTATTTTATTTAATATCTTTATACGTGAACAAATTTAATTTTTTAAATTTCATTTAGAAATTGGAGAGTTGACAAATACGCAATAAACAAATTATATGAAGAAGGTAGAAAAAGGATTTAAAACTGTCATGTGGACATTGTCTAGAAAAGGACTAATCAGTAGTCTTCTGCCACTCTTTCTCTATCGCTTAATCTACATGAAGAATCTTAAGAAACATCAATAGATGAGGCGAATCATCATTTATCTCATTTTCCATATAAAGGAAAATGTAAAAGATAAGGGAAAATGTGATAAGAA
>JANZLH020395996.1:0-10940 GCA_026770325.2 Erythroxylum fimbriatum
ACGACGTTTTATTAAACGTCGCGCAAAATATACACTTTTTGTGACGTTTTTTAAACGTCACAAAAAGTTAATATAATCTGTGTGACATTTTATTTATAAAACGTCGCAAATTATATTAAATTTTTGTAGTGTCTGTTGGCCGAATTACGTCCTGAGATGGACATTGCCGCAGGTGATGCCCAATACTCTAGCCAACGACTCCAAGTTTCCTCCGAAATAAAACGGGGTCGTGCACCAGCCTTGTGTATTGCATTAATGAAGTCGCGATATCCTGTACGAGCTCGCCTCTCCCATATTTTATATATGCTCCCGTCCAAAGAAGAGTGCCAGAAAATTTCTTTCTGATTGAAGAGAAGAATAAAAAATAAACAATGTTAGTTAATGTACAACTATATATAAATCCTTGGACTATATATATAAACATAAAAAGGAATTAAATATTTATTGTACCTCAAACTCCTGAAAGTAAAATTGTTTCGTTGCAGCAGATATATTCTTCCACGTATATCCCTCGGGTTCAATCCTCTCCTTAAAAGTGGAAGTCATATGTCTGGAAGTCATTCCAGACGGAACAAACCTAAAATAAGAAGTAATTGTAGTCTACAAATGAACCGAAGGACCTAAGGCTTAATCAACAACAAATAGTGATTAATATTATCGCACTTACTGGTCATTAATAACGGTGATATACTTTCGCCCATCATCTCCTATAGATCCAGGTTGGCGGACCTCGCCTCCATCCCTTAAAGAGGTATTGGATGATATATGAGTTGGCGCAGGGGATGGTGTTGCATGAGGAGCAGGAGGTGATGGCTCATCTGGAACTGGAGGATGTGTAGGAGGAGGAGGTGAGTCAGTGCGAGTTACAAATTGTGACGATCCACCTTCACACACCTGTCCACCGAACATCCCTCTAAACCTCGGCCGCAAAACCTCACGCGCTCTCTTTGGTCCCATATTGTAACCTGAAATTCAATGTTGATCAAATTCTGTACAAATATAACAATTTTCAAGCAATCGTATACACAATATATTTATATATAAGGCAATGGCATTAAAGGTCAACAAACAATGAGGACAACAACAAATCAGCTGCAACAATTATATAATTATGAATTTGCGTAACAAACTCATGCAGATACAATAACAAACAACTTTTAAGGATAGTCTAATAATGAAATGCATGATATAATTATTTTTTTTGATTCCATGTGACATGGGAGTCGGTAAAAGTAAATGAGTCCCCGATGTCTGGATTTCCTAGAAGGGTCTTGGCATGCTCAAACGAAGCTTTGGAAACAGTTAGACTTCTTCCACCAGGTGAAGGCCGTGGAACACCTTTTTTCAACAACGTGTTTGCTATAGCCATACTTGCAGAGGAAACAGTTAATGTGTCGCCGCTCTTAGTGTGGAAGAAGAATTGTCTAGATAAACCACTAGAATGGGGAACAGGTTCACCGAAAACTAGCAAGAACAATTATTAACATTTGGACTCCGTTCTATTAGAAAACCGTTAAACAAAGGAAAACTAGAGATGAGTGCATACGTGATTGTCCAGACCCTGTATGAGGAATTGATGAATCTTCCACAATAACCAATTTGCCCAACTGATTATATGTCATTGTGTCATCGCTCTGGCCTTGCACACATTTCTTCTTTGAGAGTACAGGAAGCTTAGAGCAACATGAAGTATAGACCATCAAATTATTATGATGTGTAAAAAATTCAACTACGGAAATGAGACGTACAGAATAAGGACAAAGAAGTAATAATCATACTAAACTCCTTGAAGTAGAAGATCGGTCATGGAAGGCATACGAGTCTGAGTGTATGAAGCAGCAATGTTTCTCGCATTGGTTATTCCCTGGGTTGGGACAATTTTGCCACATTCCTCCCAACGGTAAGAATTATTACCGTCGGGAACCATTCCCCACTTCGACATTCCTTGAATAAGAATTGTAATGATTAAAAGGAATAATGTATTTGGTACATAAAATAGTCCATTAAAAACATAAATTAATCGCTTTCAGAACTTAATTATAAATTACAATCATCTTCCTCTTTGGAAGAATAAGAATCAAACTCCTCCTCAGATTCAGATCTATGCCCCTCGTCAGACTCTGCAGATGAAATATCAACATAAGCATTAGCTGGATCGTTTAAAGGTTCATTATCGTCATACATGACAGTTGCATTGATAAAAACCACATCTTCCTGAAATGCTTCACTGTCAGTTCGCTGCTCTCCGTTCATATGTGATTTAAAAACTCCTCTAGGCTTAACTTTGCAAACCGCCAACCAATCCGTCTTATCTCGTCGTACGCTTGGAAAAGGGACATAACAAACCTGTTTTGCTTGCATAGCCAAGATGAAAGGTTTAAATTGTCTCAATCGTCTACGGTAGTTGATTTCAACTATATTGTATCGGCTATGCACTTTCGTTCCTACATTTGGTGTTAGGTCATACCAGTCACATTTAATATCACACATCTCTTAATTAGCAAAGAAGGGTACTCAACTTCAAGTATTTCAATTATTTTCCCATAATAGTCCATCAATTCTCCCTGTATCGACACACCACTATTCACCGTTGACATGCTATGTCCATGAGATTCTGTATGGTATTTGTATCCATTCACGAAATACACGGGATAAGATTTAACAGTGCACAGAGTTCCCTTTGCAACATCACCAATGATCTTGTTCTCTATTGGATTTTCGACAGCCTACATATAATTAAGTAGCATTGGCAAGAGTACTATGTCATTAGAACATTTAAACATGTTTTTCAGCTATAAGAATATTTGTAAGTGAAACCTTACATATTGCTCGAACCATCGAGGAAAGTGTTTTCCCACTTCTTTATTCATATCATCATGTGTGATACCCGGCATTATCTCCTGTAACAATGCCTCGTATAATCTAAAAACATTTTAACATTTTTCAGTAACGAACAACCCACAATTTGAAATGAGGAAATCGTTTGTTCAACTTACTGCACGAATGGAAGAACCTCCTGACAGTTCAATAAAATGTATCCATGTGCAGCCTCTAGTTCTTCCGCTGTTAACATTCTTCTTATTGCACGTCCATATGTTCGTCCAGGATATGTAAAAATTGACAAGTTTCCATCCGCACCACTTGTTCCTCCCCCGTCGTCATTACGAGGGACTTTTCTTGCTCTTGTGTGAACATGAGGCTCAAAATAATGTCCACAGAACGCACTAGCCTCCTCAACTAAATAAGCATTACATATGGAGCCTTCAACTTTGGCTTTGTTCTTGAAATTTTTTTTCAAATGATGCAAATATCTATATTACAGAATCAGGTTATTACAATGTTAGGTTGACGAAGCATTTAAAAAAGGGTACGATTGACGAAATTAAGTAGGGGAGTTACCTCTCAAATGGATACATCCATCGATATTGAACTGGAACGGCTAGTTTTGCTTCATGTGGTAAATGCACCGGTAGACGCTCCATACAGTCAAAAAAACTTGGAGAAAAAATCCCTTCTAACTTGCACAAAATCACTGGAATTTCATTCTCTAGTTTGTCCATTTCATCCAACTTAAGTTCAGATGATGTTAAGCATTTGAAAAACAAGCTTAACTCTGTTATGGCTTCCCATATCTTAGAAGGTAGCAACTCCCGAAATGCAATTGGGATGAGCCTTTGCATAAATACATGACAATCATGACTTTTCATCCCAAATAATTTGTACTTCCTGAGATCTACACACCTAGACAGGTTTGAAACATAACCATCAGGAAACTTTAGACCTTTCAACCATTCACACAAAAGCTCATTTTATTTCTTGTCCAAAGTGTAACATGCTTTCGGATATTTACGGGTACGAAGATCTTTATGTAACTCATGTCTTCTACAAAGAAGTTACAAATCAGCTCTAGATTTTGCATTGTCTTTTGTCCTCCCTTCAATGTTCATAATGGTACTGAACAAGTTGTCAAAAATGTTTTTCTCAATATGCATCACGTCTAGATTATGTCGTATCAAATTCGTTTTCCAATATGGTAAATCCCAAAATATGCTTCGTTTCCGCCAACCAAAGTTTTGACTTATGCTTGTATTTAATTCATCAGCTTCAAATTCGGTTACTTTCGGCAAGCCCAATTCCTCAATCTCTTGCAAAATATCTTCACCACGTTTTAGAGGAGGAAGTGGTGTTTTGACCATCCTATTTTTAATGAACTTATATTTATTACGCCTAAACGGATGATCAAAAGGAAGGAATTTTCTGTGATTGTCAAACCAACTTATTTTGCCTCCGGTTGGATGATAAAATGCATAAGAATCATTGCCGCAATGAGGGCAGAACAATTTCCCAACTGTGCTCCAACCTGATAACATGGCCAAAGCCGGAAAGTCACTAATGGTCCACATCAAAGCTGCTCTCATTATAAAATTCTGTTTCAGAGATATATCATATGTTTGCACACCATATTCCCAAAGCTGCTGCAATTCTGATATCAAAGGTTGTAAATAAACATCTATTTTTTGCTTCAGATTTGTTGGTCCTGGCACAATAACTGTCAGGAACATGTAAGCCTCTTTCATACACATCCACGGAGGCAAATTATAAGGAGTAATTATAACTGGCCATGATGAATATTGTTGTCCGGATTGACCAAAAGTTTGGAATCCATCTGTCGACAATCCCAACCTAACATTCCGACTTTCAACTGCAAACTGCACATGGGTGTCATTAAAATGCTTCCATTCCAGTGCATCTGCTGGATGACGCATAATTTCATCTTCCTGATCGTGTTCAACATGCCATCTCATGTGAGATGCAGTCACATCAGAAGCATAAAGTCTCTGAAGTCTCAGAGTTAGCAGGAAATAATACATCCGCTTCCATGGAACTAATTTCTGTTTCATTGAACGCTTTCTTGGCTTAAACCTCGATTGACCACAAAATTTGTACTTTTCTAAGTTTACATCATCTTCCCAATACAACATACATCCCAACCGATAACAATCAATTTTTTCCACTGGCAAACCAAGACCCCTAATAAGTTTCTTCATATTGTAAAAACTGTCAACTATTGTATGATCAGCAGGCAATGATTCATTATACCACTCCAGAATTTGATCAAAACTACGATCTGAGATGTGTCCTTCACTCTTTATGTTCAATATTCGAGCAATAGAAGACAATTGCGTCATTGTCTCATAATTTGGCCACAATTCTCGGTCAGCAGACTGTAGTAAGTCAAAAAAAATTCTTGCTTGTGGGTTAGATTCTTCTTCAACATTTTCCCTATTTGTCTCAAAGGTATAACCGACCCCATCAAATACCATTTGCATGTACGAGTTTTCAGTTCCATGAACAAATTTCCTCTACATCTAACCTCCCTTTCAAACTCATTTAATTTGACAGACGTTTGTGTTTCATTCCCCCTTGACGTGCTAGAAATCAACAGTTCATCATGTCGTGTCCACTCAAAATAATTGGGCACAAACCCTTTTCTCAGCAAATGCAACTTAACTTCATCAATAGTAAGGAAACATTTGTGTTTGCACTTCCTACATGGACATCTGATCTTTTGTCCATCCATATATGCAGGTTCAGAGCATGCATAACGAATAAAACTGTCAACTCCATCCAAAAATTCAGGATTAATGAAACCATCATGGGTTAATCGTCTATACATCTAAGATCTATCCCAGAAACTCATAGCTGGGAAACTGTTAATTTAAACTAGTGAATCCATTGTTAGTATCATTCATGTATGCCACATATAACAAGGTATGTAAGATAAGACTTGTCATCCAACATCAGAAGTTCAAATTCTCACCCCTAGGCTCCTCGTAATATTCACCTCTAATACGCTTAGCAACTCCATAATGGGTTATAGGTAACAGTTTTTAGGTTCATATCAAATATATTAAAACTGAATATATGACATATATTTCTAATCATATATGTCATAAGACACATTTTCTTGGCAGTTTCATATGTAATGGATTATAAATATGTACTATTACCTAATCACATAAATATTCATAAACATATGATTATTAATGATTTTTATATATTAGTTTAACATAAAAAAACACTAGATTAAAAAAATAACTAAACAAAACTAAATAACCGACGTCAAACTCATCCTATATAAACCTCCAAACATAACCGAAGTTCATACGACATACAAGATAGATACACATCGTGCAAGGCATATCAATAACTTAACATAGGAAGTTTATATGGGAAGTTCATATACACACAACAAATAAACCAACGGCAACAAATCCTTACTGTAAACCTTAATCACTAACCTCAACCGAAGCGCAGAACGATCTTCTTCAAGTACGTCGACGAACCTGCTGATGACGGATATAGCACTGATTCAAATGCAGTTTTCAATTGTGGTTCAATTCATTGTTGATATTCAGTCTCCATATACATTAATGAATATCATTTGAATACCTGGGAAAGTTTCACTTCAATTTCCTTCAAAGTATAAATACTTCACCACAAAATGAGTACCTGCATCCAACAACAAAATGGTTCACAGTTTAGATACCAACAAAATGTTTGTTGTCCTCAATAAATTGCCTAATGATAAGATCAACAATGTTAAAACTATGGATCTTTTGTTGTTATTACACAACGGATGTCACAATTTACGAGGATCCTAGTAAAAATTTGGCAGAATTTTCCCTATAAAATGGACATCCCCCTGTTGAAATCAGGGTCTCCCTGCATGTAAAAGAACACTTCTATATCGTCCCGTACGCACAACTACAATTGGGTCTCCAAACTTCCCTTTACCCTTTTTGAAAACTCTATCATCAAGTGTTTCAAATAAATGAGAAATTTGCATAAAAAGCATCTATCAATTTTTTTATCCAAAAAATTTTCTCCCTTTAAGTACATGCAATAATGGTTATCGTCGTAAATTTGTATCTCAGATCAAAATGGTCAAACGTTATAAATATAAAAGAAAAGTGTATACCTTCTTTTATGTATCACAAATGACTACCATCTTTACTTCCTCACTTGATTGAGTAATTATCATTTTGACATTAATTTATTTACATGTCTCATATAAGAAAATTTAAAGAAAATTTAGTAATTTTTTCAATTTTATTTGTTAAAGATACCATTATTTGTCTCACTTGATATCAATGGAGGTGATAACAATTGCTAGTATTTATTTTATATCACTTAATATTAACTTACAAAGTAAAGAAATCAATATGTTTTAAGTACCAATATAAATTACTTAGGTCCTTCGGAGTTAACTCTTAAAACTTTTTTAACTCATATTCTTTTGAGCTTACTTTACAAAAATTATTTCAAAGAGCAATTTATATGGATATCTTCAAGATAATCACAAAAGTAACATCTCATATAATGGAAATTGAAAATGTTAGTTTTAACTGAGAAGAACAATAAAAATGTGACATGCATGTATTTTTAGGTTCTTTTTAGATATGATGGATGTTAGATATATAGTATGTACGAAGCTCTTCTTATATAATATGAACCATATATAAATGAATAGAATTTCTTTTTACCATGACATCTAAAAGATGATGCATGAGAATTGAAAATTTCATGTTTAGATTTGAATGCAATATGCTCATATGATGACTTGGCATTGACTTATCACTATACACGTGCTTTCCTTTAACCAAAAAAATGTCTCTAACATCACTTTCATAAGTGTGCCTAATGTTATTCCTATTAATTGATCACTTCTGGGATCAAAGCATGATATTCAATTTTTTTACCATCCTTAGTAAATTTAGACAAGAGCTCTTTGAGATTATTGAGCTCCTTCATTAATTTTTTATTTTCCTATAATAAATTATATTTATTTTCATTGACAATAAACATACTTTTAGATCCTATCATATATCATGCATAAAACATTTTAATCTCTTATTCTCAATCATGCATGTAGCTAACTTTTTTAAAAGCTTTTTATACTTAGAAGAAACTTATTTTAACAACACATTATATAAGCTCATCATATGTAAGTTTAACACCACATAATATTACAAGAGTTTGAGAAAAAGGGTTCTTAGCATTATTAGCAATAAAGTATATATGAGTCATCTCATTATTTGATTTTCCACTTTCAAAATTATTTACATCACTCCATCTCAGTATAAAGAGTTACTTGTTTGTTAAACTCTTGTAAATATGCAATTCAACTATATTTTGCATATTTATAATTTAACCCTTATAAATATGCAAAATGTATACTTATTAGTAATATAAATTTTTGGTAACTTAAAAATTCAAGAGAAATGAGAATAATAATCACTAAATAATATAAAGTACTAAATTCCACTCACCGAAAAATAGGAAAAGGATCATAAATATCATAATGAATTAAGTTGAATGATTTGTTTGAAATAGGATCATTATCATTAAAAGACAAAGTAGGCTATTTGCCAAATTGACAATCTAAACAACCTAAAATTTTGTAGATCATATTAGTCTAACGAAAATTAAAGGGTGAAGTTTACCAAGTGAAGTATGACTAAGATGAAGAGAAAAGAAATAGATATCTAATGTAGTCTAAAAAATTGAAATTTTTTAATATTAACTAATTAAATATTACTAATTATTTAGTTTTCTAAAGTATCTTTCTCTTTACCTTTAAGAAGAGTAACCACTAAATGCAATAATCAAACAAAATATAACATAAATAGGCTTATGTATTATTAAAATTTTTATTTAATATACATAATTTATATTATACATTCAAATTTTTATTTGTATGCTAATCTTGATTTGTTTTTATATGATAGTAATCTCTTAGTAAATTAATAAGAATTATCTGCTTTAGCACAATTACTTGACTTAAACCATCTCAACCATGTAAAGCATTCCATCGAACACCTTGAGGACAAAACCATCTCAACCCTATCAACACACAAATCGTTTAAATCTTTCCATTATTTGCATGCAAAACACTCACAAAAGACCAATCAAACCTAAATAAACAAACAAAAGTCATTAAATCACTCCAAACAACATGAACAAAAATCATCACCCACGGCTTACCTTCGACAGCACTAGAGGAGAGGCGGCAGCAGCAGTAGTCGCCGGAGAAGAGGGGAGGAAGGGTCGCCGGAGACGCAGCAGCTGGTCGGAGGAGAAGGGAGGAGGAAAATCGCCGGAGGAGAGGAGAGAAAGAAAAGAGTCGGGCGCGAGGAGAGAAGAGAGGAGGGATTTTGCAGATTTTAATTATTTTTGGTGACTGAAAATATACGTCGGTAAAGTTAAAAAATACGTCGTTAAATTAAGCTTCTGACCGAATTTTACAACGACTTTTTAAACAATACTGACGGAACAAATCCATCGGCGCACAACCACCCCGACAACGTTCCCGACCGAAAATTTATTCCGTCCCTATATATTTACAGACGGAATTACATATATCGGTATATTTCCGTCGCTACAATTTTATAACAATACCGATGGAAAAAATCCGTCGGCGAATAACCACCCCGACAACTTTCCCGACTGAACATTTATTCCGCTTCTATTTACAGACGGAATTCTATGTATCGGTATATTTCCGTCGCTATAATTTTGCACGAATATTTCCCTCCAAATTTAGCAACGGATTTCTTGACGGTCGCAATTTTCATGTTATATTCTGACGGAATATAAATTTCCGTCGCAATACACATACGAACAATGTGCCGTTGGTATATGTCCGTCGCTATTCTCCAATTTTCTTGTAATGCTTTAATTTTATTAAATTTTTAGTCAATTTGATAACGGTCTAATAGCGGTTAAACAGTTTATAAATATTTGTCATTTCAAATTGATAACTAATATTTATGAGTTGCAAATAACTAATTAATATTCAGATTCAATGAGCCTAGTCATGAGGAGGCAAATAACTATTTTTAAGGATCCTTTTTATCTTTTAACGTAGAGTTGAATATATACAATCATACGCTGTGGACTGTGTAAACCCATACTAAAAGCCGAAATGAGTTTTCGGCCGCTAATAACTTGAAGGGTTAACTCAACAGTCCAACATGACACATGCCTAAGCATTTTGCATGTTTAGTTGGAAAGCTGACACTGTCTCCTGACCTTTTCCTGGTTTTTATTTTTATTTTCATAATTAATTTTGCACGAACTCCGCTGTATTAATGACATTAAAATGTGGAAACATTAGATGGAACAGGAAGTTTCTGAATATGCACGAGAATGAGAATGTTTAAAGATGATATTATTATTTGAAAAGAAGTTTGTAAATATTTTTTTATAATTATTATTATTGAACCACAAAATTCATGTTAATTAAAGGAGAATTTGCATGAGCATATGTAGTTGGACTCACATTCCATTAATATATATTAGTAAGAATGTATCTTTAAGGGACTTAAGGGTAATATTTTAAATAAAAAAATGTGGTCCGAATAGCTTCTATATTTCTTGTTTAATTATGCATATCGTACACATTACTTCTGGCTCATCAAATCTGAGTTAACTAAGATCAGTATGGAGATGGAGGTTTCCGATAACACTTCAACAAGTGACAATATGTTGAAGGAGAGAAGGATATAAAATGGTCCGTACTCATGCATGTTCAAACATAAAAATAAAAAACACACATGCATCTGCAAAGTGGAACGCACATTTCGAGCTAGCTAAGCTCCGCCTCAACTTATGGCTTATTTAATCTGGCGAAGTACACTTTTAAGCCTTACATGTAGGCTTCAACCCTCTATAAATACCAAGGTGAAGTGAGTGTCTAGCAAGTCAGTTGCCTACATAGCTAGTTGATTCCATTGAATTCTTGCTCATTTCTCTATCCTCGATAAAAAGATTTCCGAAACTCTTGTCTGCCTCCATCTGTGCTTGCTATAAGATGGCACAATTGAAGTTGTTCTTTGCCTGTGTTCTGTTCCTGTTCACTTTGTGTCAAAACCTTG